>JAITYZ010001942.1:0-11282 GCA_027744595.1 Paronellides praefectus
ACTGACACATCATCACTGCAATGTACTACTTTGTTCTATGGCATTCCATACACACTCAGTCATTCATTGTCGGTAGCAGTCGAGCAGCGTCAGCGTCCGTTAGCCTGCTGGTTATTAACGAACTATCTTTGTCCTAAGAAAACCATCCATTTTTATAGCTTTATTTTTTATTTCTTTTCTTCTCTTATGTCGTGTGTGTCTTCTATGTCCAAAAATAAAAAGCCGGAGGAGCAAAGAAGACCCACTGCTGTGTTCTTGTCAACGCCACCGTGAAAAAAAGTTGGACGGAGAAACTTTTTACTTTACCCGGTTCTCTTGGAAGTGTGTGCGGCGGTAGAATTCCGCTGGATATATAAAGATGATGACCCCATAAGATAATTTTCACCCGGGAAGAGAGAGAGAGGGGAGAAAGATAGTATAAGAAAAAATGCATATTTATCAACAACACCAACAAAATACAGTTTTATGTCTTGTTTTTGTTTAGAATAATATGGCACCATAACACACACAACTACTGCTACTTCAACCGACGTTACTTTTTTTTCACGCTTCACAAAACACTTGCCTACTTTATGATCTCATGACTCGTGTGATGCCTATATGACACTACTGCTGCACTATGCATAAAAACATTGATATATATTTATTGTTTTTGTTTGTATACTTATTATATGGCTTGTTCCGATTTTCTACAAAAAAACACAATGCACATCTATACCACTCCAAATAACAAACTGTGTATAAATATTACAACTTTTTTGGAAGATAAAGAAAGAGAGCAGAATTGACTGGAGGCCAAGAAAAAAACTGGATATTTTTTTCTTCTTCTTTTCTTGCTTTACGTGCACAACCAGCCAACTCATTACAAGTCAGCTACACAACATAATATATATAACCGTGTGTATATATAACTCTGCTAGCTATTTATATAAACAGACAGAGATGAAAAACTCTTGTGTATTTGTACGCAGTTGTACACATTTACCCGTACGGTTCCTACCTTCTTTTTCTCCAAACACCAGAAAAAAATACATCAACATTATCATCATCATCAGTTTTTCTAACAGCAGCAGTGGCAGATCTTGTAGTGTCTGCTTCCTTTCACTCTTACAAAACTCGACATAAGTATACAGAAAGAGTAGAAGGCCAGGAAGAAAGCTGCATCCAAGAAAATGGCTGGATGGGTTTAACACAATATGGTAAACAGGAGAAAATCTTTGAAACAGCAACGAACCCTATTCACTAGACAAACACACACACATTTCTTCTGTACGGACACGGAACACGGTCCAAAAGTACTCGTGCCAAGCCCATAACTCATAATGTAAAATATGATACGGGAACTACAACAAAAACAGAAGCAGTATCACTGGCGGTAGTAGTGTACCAATACTTTACATTCTACAACTTTTTCTCTAGGGAACCAAAGAGAGAGAGAGAGAGAGGGATAAAATATTTTAAGAATTTTTATTTTTAAATGGAGCAAATATATATAACATTCTAATATAAGCTATATTTTACCACCAAAAGTATACTTCATATCTGTCTCTCATATGTACATACTTTAATATATACATTTCCGGTATAAAAAAACTTTTTTAAAAACGTGTCAACATACTAAATATTTCGTGACATTTTTAGCTTGTCATTTTCACCTGCTAAACTATATCCCCTCTCTCTTCATTTCATGCAACCATAATCATAGCCATGTCAAGATTAATCGCGCTTAAAAACTAGATAGAGAATTCACGACTTTCCTGTACAATTTACACACCTTTTTATACACTGCCTGGTATAAAATACATAGCTACATACTTTAGTTTACTGAGTACATATGTAAATTGTGAAAACTTCCTACGAAAAAACAAACGGAGGAGAATAAATACTAGGAGTAGAGTCATCATTATTGCTTCATTATATTCACAGAAAAGTTCATTGCACACCATTCCAACCTCTCTCTCTCTCTACGTCTATTTTATTTCTTTCATTTTAACTTTCCGCGAAAACCCTTTAAATCCAAGTGAAACACTATGGCCATGTTTTTGTGGCGAAAGAAGAAAAGTAAGCAAAAGTTGAGAGAAATGTATATCACACAGTGGTGTATGTAGTACAAGTTTTATGTGTGCTTTTCGCACAGAGTTTTGTGTACCGGGGAGAGAAAGTGCTGTCGGCTAATCATAATCATCATCATCATCATAATAACAATGTAATGATACACCGTGGATGTGGCAGTAAGTTTACTATTATCTGCTACAAAACAGCTACAAAATACGGTATACGACGCGCATACATTTGTTTTATTTGAACTTTTTGGGGGATAATAATAATAATAATAACTGGAAAACTCTTTGTCAAAAACTGGAGCAGAAAGAGAAAGCAGAGGTAGAGCAAAAGAGAGAGAAAGATGATGACATATGCACAACAAACTTATATACCTATTTAAAAAGTAATACACATTCGTTCATCATATTATGCATATATCTAGCTCCCAGCCTAGAATAAGAGCAAAAGAGAAAGATGATGACATATGCACAACAAACTTATATACCTATTTAAAAAGTAATACACATTCGTTCATCATATTATGCATATATCTAGCTCCCAGCCTAGAATAAATATAAATGTATCCTTTACGACTTTTCTTGTTCCTCAAAAACACATCCTAATAATGATACAAGCAAAAGCAGCCTAAATAAAAAAAGGCTGGCTGAGCAAAGTGAGGAGGAGAAGAGTGCAAGCTGAGCTGAGGAGAGAGAAACAAAAAACACATCTAAAAAAACTTTACTACTGTGAGACTTGTGTTTACTACATTGCTTGCATACATATAAATATACATCTCTCTGAGTTGTGAGATTACCTTTGCCACACACTTACACACACTTCTCCAGCCACAACAACTTTACTGTGTGTATATTATAGTTTGTTCATAGAGTGAGCAGAGGCACAAATACATTTGCACAGTTTCTCTGTGTGGCAAAAAGTTGGGAATGAAATAGGTAGGTACATAAAATAGTGGCTCTACCACCGAATAAAAAAGGAATGTTGAGCAAATGCGACACACATAAAGAGAGACGCAGTTTATTAAAAAGTTTTTGTCGTGACAGTGATTAAATGATTTTGAGGGTGAAAGGCACGACTCCGGAGACTAGGAACCATTTACTATCGTGTCAAAATCATGAGAGAAGAGAAGTAGTAGTATATTAAGGCGGTAAATATAGAGAGATGATATATATGAATGTATGTAGTGAGTGGTGCTCATCATCATGAAGAGCCAAAGGAGGAAGAAGTGAAAGTAGTTGTAAAAGAAGCACAAAAAACGACAAGTTCACTTTCACCTTATAGTAGTCGTCATCGTTGTCCAGCAAAAAATACTGAAAACTTGGTGTTAAAAAGNAATCGTAACAGTCATCATCGTAATCATCAGCACAACCACTACACCATCATCGTGACATTTGCTCACCATCATCAACATGAACTAACCATCCAGCAAAAAAATACTGAAAACTTGTTGTTAAAAAGGTATGGTACAGTAAAAAAAAGTTATTTTTGGCAAATCCCCCACCTCACCAAGTCGAAACCGAGGAGGAAGACGGAAATGATGAAATGAAGATGATCATGATCATAACATGCATGATATGTTGTGGTACATTTACTGGAAAAATCATTATGAGACCCAAAATATTCTTTTATTTATAAAAAATGCTCTATTTTTGATAGTCGGAAAACAAGTTTTTTTTATTTTGCCGGAGGAAGATGATCAAAAAAGAAATGAATAAGAATGTGTGACAACTTGCAAGTTTTCTTGTTCCTTTTCCTTCTCTGTCCATCCGTCACTCTTTTTTTCATTTTTTACTACACAACTTTGCATACACACAAAAGTATATAATATATAGCAATATTATATATGTAAAATGTACAAGTTTCGTTTCTTCATTCTTGCTTGTCTTTCACAAACTCAACTTTTACTTCCTGTCGTCCCTCCTCTTCTTTTCTTCTTAAATTCTTAAATGACAACAACACACTGTCTGGGAAAGTTTAGAGGGAAAAAAGGAAGACAAGAAAAGTTGTTGGCTCTCTCTCTGTTAGAAAAATGCTGGAGGCGATATGGCGATGAAGAACATAATATACAAAAAGACAAAAAGTGAGAGAAAGGGAAAGGCTGCCAAGTATGTCGAATACGTTTAGAATGTACACACCTACATACATATACGTATATGACATAAGCTGTTATGCTCGCTTTCACTTTCATGCTTGTTGCTCCCTTCCGCGTTATTATCATTTCTCTTCTATACTTTCCCTTGTTCTTTTTTTCTACAAACTTGCTGCCTTTTCCCTTCTGATCCACTTTTTCGCATCATCTCCATTCTATTCCATGTATTTTTTGCAATTTCTTGTGTAGCAGTTGTATCTGTTGTTGTCAGTATAGTGTGTAGTGTTGTAACAGCAGCTGTTGTGTAAAAAAAAGTATCCGGTGAAAGAGGGCAGGGAGGCAGGCGGGCGGACGAGAGAGAAGAAAGAAGAGAAGAAAAAAAAGTAAGTCAAGTCAACTAAACGTCCATCACTTCATCTTGGATCTAGTATTCCCTCAGTTCAGTAGCCTCTGCTGATGATGTCTGCCATGCATGTCGAGAAGGAGGAGGAAACATCTGCCGTTTTTTATAACCAAGTCGCGGTACAATGTTCATCTCTACATGTTATGTAGGTATACTTTAATGCAGTGAAGGAAGCGTGAGTAGAAACAGTCAAACTAGTTCACTATTTCAGTTGCCGTGATGTGATCATCATTTTCTTTTTCCAACATGTCCTACATCTGCTCACATGTTACAAGATTTGTGTGTCTGGAAGCTGGGCAAAATGGGCAATACAATACCTACATGAAGAAGAAAAAGATACCTATTTTGCCTCTAGTAAAAGTTGAGTCAGATGAGTGGAGTAATAAAGTTTCCTACTCTGACACACCACCACCACCACCACCACCTTCAAAACTCAAACCCAAGAAAAAAGAAAAAGGCAATAAACTGTAAATAAAAAAGTAAAAGCGAACCTTTTTCTTTGCACTTTTACTTATTTTACTGCTACATAAGCAGAACTAGAGATTCATTTACTGCTTCGTGTATGACGTAATGATGAGAGGATGTGAAGATGTGATGTAAAAGTTGTTTTTTTTGACTTGACAAAACGATGAGATTAAGTGATGACAGAACGACACATTTTCTCTCTTGACTTGTCATCATCATCATCAGAGAAAAGTTGATTATGTGCACTGCATATAAGGTAGATGGGAAAAATCTGGTTGAAAAATGTGAAATGTCCCTCGTTTTGTGCTCATTTTCACTTTCCATCCCCTCCATATTATTAGCCTTGTATTAATTCCGTACCTAAATAGGTAGTTTGGAAACTGTAAAACTTTTTTATGAAAGGGAGCAAACTTTTTTTAACTTTTGGACTAGCGTCTTGTTTATATCATTAAAATACTTTGAGAAATTAGCTTGAAAATGGAACAGGAAGGAAAAAGGGCGGCGACGTAGTATATATAAATATTATTGTTAGTATAATGGTGGCACCAGAAAATGACGCGACTGTTAATTAACTTTCATATACCATTTCTAAAGCAAATAATATCATTTTTGAATACAACTACATACTATTCACCACCACTACGCAATTAACTTTTGAAAGTTGATATAATAAACGGGGAAAACTTGCATAAAATGTATATAGAAACGTTGAATGAAATAAAAAGTTCAAAAAAGTGACTAATGATGATTAATTTACTTCAAATATTTTTGAAAGGCGAAAAAAACTTTTTTTCCCGCTCTTTCGCCTTTTGGCTCTCGTTTTTTGATGCTATATTCATCTCAATACTTTTTTGAGAAAAAGTTTTTTTATTTGCTTTTTAGTCTTTTTGTTCGTATGGCAAGATAAGAAAAATCACATTTATCACTTAGATGAGCAGAGTGATTCATAATAATAATATTTCAATTTCGGCGTCTGCCGCTCACAAAAAAAATCACAATTTTTTTCTTTCATTTCATATCTCTTTAGTCGACAGATAATGAGGTGTTTTTTTTCTTCGGTGGTATGGTGGTGCGCAAGTTTAGAGGAGATAAATATATGCTGCTCTGTGGTGATTGTGATGTATGATGGCTGTACAAGTAGAGTCTCAAAAAAATATCAAGATAAGATGAAAAGATAAGCTATAAAAATATACAGTTATCATTCCAGGTTATCATTAGTTATAGTAGGTTTATGTGTTTTATAACAAGCGGATGTGATGATCATTCATGTGATCATATTCAAAGATAACTCGCCAGACTTTTAATGCTACCACACACGCAAAATCCCACTAAAAATTCATTTACTTTTGACAGATAAGCAGCAAAACTCTGGTCGCTCTCGCTCCCTCAAAATTTTCTTTCAACATCACAAAATCAAAAATCAGTTCCCCAAGGCCTCTGAAAATTGTAATGAATGAGTTTTTTCCCTTCTCGCTCTCTTTTTCTTGGCTACTGGCTCTTCTCTGCTACACGTTTGAAACTTTTCAAAGTGAGTAGCAAAGAGGAAGAGAAAATATTGTGGTTATACCACCCGCTTTTTTATATACATTGCAATCTTTTTGTTACTCTTTTGCTTGCATAACACATTCATTTACTTTTTCTCTCGTATATTTCACTAATATTTTCCTTTTCAAAATACAAATCAGAAAGAATCTAAAAAAAGGAGAAAATATTAGAAAAGCAATATTCATAATGGAAATGAGAGTGCACGCCAAAATTTATAATATGCCATCATGGTCCCCCTTTCTTTCCCGTCCTCGTCACCATTATATCATTTGATCATCATATTTCCTCACCATGTTCCCCTTCCTTTTTATTTTTATTCTCTTTCAGCTCATTTCATTTATTCTTTGTGGATTGGAATCAAAATCATCGTCATCTCCAACGAGAGAGAGAGAGTAACGTAAACAAGCAGTGAAGCAAAGCCAAGCCAAACCAAAGGGAAAATTGCACCACCGCGCACCGGCCAAATAATTTTTTTTTTCGTCAGAAAAAAACGACGAGGATGGCAATGACGATAATGTGGACAAAAGGACTATGTATATATTTATACATGGTTATATTCATATAATAATATAAACTGCATGCATGATGGAACATATCATAATATTATGCACTTTCTGCCCATTTCCTGACGTGACGTTGCTTGTGCAGTTGTTACACAACATAAACAACGAAAGCCTATTTTATACAGAAAGAAATAACGCAAGCCAAAAAAAACTTTTACTCTCCCTATCTCTGTACATTGTATACACTCACATTGTATTTACATCTACCAACACAACACACTAAAAAGTGCATAAGATGCTCACTATTCTTTATTTCCTGAAGAAGATTGGTGCATTACTTTAATATTTTTTGTACATAAAAATGTTGTAGTAGAAAGCAAGCGGGAGAGGAAGTCAACTAGTCTCAGGGAAAGCAAACGACTTGTTTCCTTTTCTTCTTCAGTTCTCGCGACATCAGCACACACATCTTTTCCCATCTACCATGTATATTACTACCACTACTACATAACGTAGCTTTATACTACACACGCCTTTAGGACAAGAAAAAAGCTAGAGAAAATGCTTTCATAACATAACTTGCCTTTCTCATTCTCATCATCTGAGGGAAAAAAGGAAAAGGTCATCGCAAAGTAAAACACATTATTATTATTACTATTATTATTATAATAAAAGTGTGCTGCACAATATATGCATGTATGTAGGTATATATATACTAGGGATATATACTACAAAGATATATGTCTGTATTTTTGTATGTGTTTTGTGGACATGCCTCAGTGACTACTTTATATATTCGCCTCGAATTTCTTCTTTTTTTTCTGCTGACGACATCATCACAACACACAAGCACACAGAGAGAAAGGAATGTACGTGTGTTTTACTGGCAGCAATAATAATGCTATGCTGCACATGACATATGGCCGACATAACTATACCATTATACCATACTTGCTCTTCATCTTGGTCCTCTTCTTCTCCTACGTCTTTGCAATAAAGAAGATGACGACAAAAGTAAGGCTCGCTTCTCTCTCTCTCTCTCTCTCTCAGCCTTCAATGTACGCAACACACCGAGAGGAAGAGAAGAAAAATATCTTTCTAAAGAAAACATAACTTGTAAGGTTTACCCTCACAATATAATAATATATAGTAGAGTAGCCTACTAGACACAACACCACACCGCCTTAGTCGTCACCACCACCACTACCACCACCGCTACCACCACCATCAAGACTGTTGCTTACTCTCAACAAAAAGCTGTGTGTGTACGTACTTTTACTACTACTACTACTACAGATACTGCTACTTTTTAGAGAAAGAAAGAAACAAGCTTTGTAAGTGTGTGTGTGTGTGTGCTTCTGTGGATGGTGGACTCCATTATTCGTTACTGCTCCCACAGCTCCTCTAATAACTGGGAGCAACGACAAAGTAATGGAGCACATGAGAGTAAAAGCAAACTCAACTCGACTCTCACAACTAAAGTAAACCAAGGGGTGGGAGAGAGAAAGAGATGCACACACACACAGCCAAAAATCTCTACAGTCAACACACACACAGAAGGTCTGCTATACACACACAAGTGTACTTTACGATTATACTACTACTGCACATATTATACAACAGCAGCAGCTAATATTATATTACGTATAAAATGGAAATGTGCCTGTTTATTTTATTACTGGAGAGTTGTACAAGCCCTTATAGCTGCGTAGTAGTAAACTATATAGTATTACACACACAGTGTATACATATTTTTTTTCCTTTTTGATATAAAAATAAATAAAATGGTGTAAGTGTGTGTGTTGTGCATGTATATGAGTATATAGTGCAGTTTGAGTAGCAGCCGTAGTAGATTACTACTCTCCAGCAGATCAAACCACAGAAGAGGTACCCGGACCAAAAAAAAATAAAGGAAGCAGAGGACGGCAAACGGCAAGTCTCTACGACAACGACGAATACGACGCATGGAAATGAATGCAATATCATCATCATAACTACTATACACAAAGTCGTCGGTCTCTCCTCCGCTCTGTAATAAAAAGAGTACATTGCTCCCCTTTCCTCACATTTCTACTAGTTTTTTTTCCTGTATGTTTTTGAGAGAAAAATATACAGAGAGAAAAAAGAGAGTCAGAATCAGAAACAGTGGGAAAAATGCGGACTCTATATATTCCTCTCTGCAACTATTTCCATTTTTTTATACTGGACCATATAAGAAAAAATACCATTAAACCAGCCGGTCCATATAAATGTGTGTGTGTTTGTTTGTGTGCGGATATAATGATCTTGATGATGATTAGAAATAACGATAGCACGACAACAAGGAGGAGGAGGAGGAGAAGTGGACAGAGAAAAGAACAAAACAAGAGGCACATACATGCACACTTCCAGATTAGATTACACCACAAAACACTTCATTCAACATTCAACTGGCGGCTGCTGTTTTTGTATGCACTTAACTCTCAACTCACTCAACAAACCTCTCATTTTCTCTACACTCCTGCCAAAACGTTTTTTCTCTTTTTTGTACATTATTTTTTGTTTGGTGACAATAGCTTTCCCACCTTGTTTATTCTTCTGTTGAGTATGTAATGCTTATTGTTTGTCTGTGAATGAAAAGAAAAAAAAAGTTTTTGCACCTAAAAAACAAATACAAAAATTCCAGAGAGAAAGAGGAAATCCCGTGATACCAATATATACACATGGCAAATCTACTGATACATTTATACACACAAAAATTTTTTGAGACCACAACAACACACCCCACTCAACAGACAAGAGGCTATAAGATACTCAAAAAAAAGAAGGGGACGAGCTTAAAAAAATGTATAAACTTTTGATCTCCTCCACTTGTACTTGTGTGTTTAACTTTACATACCTTTTTTTCTTATGCTGCTTATGCTCTTTTGCTACTCAAGTTGTTGTTTGTTTGTTTGTTTGAATGGGAAGGTAAAAGTATTTGTTTCGCTTCTCCCAACATTTAAAATTATACACATAATGCATAATATATAGATATAAACACCCCAAATGCAAACGGAGGAGAAAGGTTACACACGCATTTTGTAAATTTACTCCAATTACCTTGCCCTCTGGCTCTACTTGTACGCTCTTCTATGTGTGTATACAAACAGAGGAAAAAACAATGGACAAACCAAAAGAGCTTTCATCATCATCAACGTCCCCTTTGTTTTTTTACTGCTTTTGTATTTCCTGTTATAGCCTTGCTATGCAAACACGATTTCCCTTCCTTCTTTTCTGTCTACCACAAAAATCCCTACGTACAATTTTCTCCATATTTCTCTCTTTGAATAAAGTTATGTAGGTATGTCATGATGAGTATGCGAGTGTGTGAGTATTTATGTGGTTTTGGGTAGCGCCACTAGCCTGGCCCCGCTTGCATGACTCGTGGCAAATATATTATTTTTCATACTCTCCGCCATATATACGTATATACTCACACATGTGTGTGGTGCGGTGTAACTATGATATGGTGGAGGTGGAAAAGCAGCCAAAAATAGCTTCATTCCACTTTTGATTGTGTACAGCCAGCTATAAAACTTTATGCTCTTGTTACATATTACCATTATTATTACTATTATTATTATCAAGAGCTGCTTTTGATCTACTCACATCTTTTTTATTCTGCCATGTATATTCAATACTCCCACAGAATATACCATTCTGTAAACACACACACACGCAAAAACTATGCATATTATACCCATATCTGTGTATTCGGGTAATAAAATTGCTGCTGGTTTTGTTTGCCGTGGTTTTACTTTGCTGTTTTTATTTTCAAAGGCCAGCTGATATACAATCCCAACAGACAAAAACAAACGCATATACCTACGCACCCACACATGAAGTTGTACCAAGTGAATATGAATGATAGTGGGTATGTAGTGGCATTATTTATCATCATCATCATCAGAAGCAGCAGCATCCTGAACAATGCAACCACTGACATTTTTTCTGTGTCTAGTCGACCCCAAAAAATGCTGTTCATCTCTTCACAAAGTATCCAGTGAAAAGTGGCATGACATGTTATCGTGGAGTCGAGACTAACACCACTGCTTTTTATAGTAAGTTTGCTATTTGTTAGTAGTGGTATAGGTATGTATGTACCGCGGTGTTATAAGCACGACCTTTTTCTTTTCACTACTGCTTTCTATTATTTTTTTCATATGTAAGTATGACGATGATGCATTCCACTTCCTGG
>JAITYZ010001943.1:0-12973 GCA_027744595.1 Paronellides praefectus
TTGTTTTGTTGGTGAATAACCATAATATTATTGTCGATATGTTCACTCCAGTAAATTCGATCCCCATAAATGTCTATCCCCACTGGAAACTCTCTCTCCGCAGTAATTACTCTTCTGTCACTTCCATCCATTCGAGCAGACTCAATTTTAAATCCATCCATATTCACCCAATAAAGTCGCGAATTGGCTTCGTCCACTGATAAACCAGATGCAAGACTTGTTATTGAAGCAATACTGGTTGATGTACTTCCGTCCATTTTAGCTTTCATTATGCTCGGCATATTTCCAAGTTCGAACCAAAACATGAGTCTAGCGACCAAATAAAAAAACGCTTGTTAAATTGATCCAAATAAAAACTAAAATTTCTTATTTTACCCCAAATTTGGATGAAGTGCTATGTTGCCCATCGTGTGACCTTTTCGTCCTTTAATTATGACAGCACACTTTGTTGGGCTTAAAGCACAAACTGCAATATGTCTCAAGTGGTAATCCGTAAAATACGAATTTCCGGTGATCCAGTCAAATGCTATTTTGTCCGGTGTGAACAATCCGACGTCCACAACAACACTATCGGGTGTACCATCCAAATCTAAGCTTATCCTTCGTACAGCTTGTCTTTGATCCCGACTGTCTGTCCAGTAAACAAAATTATTCCTGATGTCAACAGTGAAACCAACAGCATCTTTTCCCATGCTATTTGTGATGGCGGTCGTTTTGTAGTCAGGACTGGCCATAGAGAATATTCCATATTGGTTATCATACAGCAGTTTGAAACCAGGATCTGCACACAATTTTAATTGAATTAAATATTTTTATACAATGAAGCTAACACATAAAAAACAAGCACACTCACCATTTGGAATACAGGACGTGTTTCCCTTCAGCTTGAATCCATCCGTACATGAGCAAAGAACCTGACTCCCAACAAGCTCACACTTTTGGGAACAAACCCCAAAGCTATCACATTCTGATGCAAATGTCGTAAGAACCCGGCATGCACAGTATATATAGCAGATCAAAGTGGCGAAATTTGATGGTTTCATAATTCACTTTTTTCTCCAGAATATGTATTGTTCCCAAAATTAGAAATAAACTTTTCAAACTTTTAATCCAGTGAACACTTGACAAACGTGAGCGTACAAATTGAGTACTGACAACACATGAAACATAAATAATATGTATACCAGCTTGGTGCATTTTCAAGCAACACTGCGATAAATAAATGTACTGACGTCATTTGCGATTGCGACTAGTTTATGAAAGGAAAATGGAATCATTTCATTTTTGATAATTCCAGATTTGTGCACGTCCAGTGTAACAGGATAATGAAATTTATTTCTTCCCTGACATTGTGACATTTTTCCACTAAATTTTTTTAGTGGACAGAAGTATTGTCGTAAAGTCTTGTGCAATCAATCAGTATTGTTAAATGTTAGAGTCAGTTTATCCATATTAGTTAATTTTTTCAAATCATATATGTGTGAATAAACAACTTTGCGATTAATAAATGTACTGAGGTGACGCATTGCGACTAGTTTATGAAAGGAAAATTCGCGATAATTTGTGAGCATTTGTGATAATTCCAAATTTATGCACGTCCAGTGAAACAGGATAATGAAATTTATTCACTCTCTGACATTCAGGCATTCCACAAAAATTTTTCGTGTACGCAAGTCTTATCGTAGAGTCTGGTGCAATCAGTTTTGTTCCATGTTAAGGTCAGTTTATTCTCATTAATTTATTTTTACTAAATTTAAATGTATGATTATGGCCATCCAAAAAAAATGCGTCAATTATAACAGCAGTCGGATTGTTCTTATCCCACAAGACTTGATGCTTAGTTGTGACCTTTGCCACACTTGATACATAACATTGCTGCAAAACACGCAAACAATACTACAAAACAACTTTTTTGCACGGAGCCGATTTCTTTACTCTGAATGAATCATCAATAATCATCAATATAATTGTAACCAACAAACAAGCTGTTGACGTTGACTAAAGTCTACTTGAAAAATTCCTCATAAACTGCTCCAGTTGATTATTTTTTTTAATTTAAGCGATTCACACATGTACAGTTTACGCTGTACACCTACAGCTAAATCATAAATGAAAATGATCGACAATTAATGACATAAATCTTGGATCAATCTGGTAAAAAACTTGTATTCTTTTCATTTAGTCATTCATCAATCATGAACAATTAAAAACGATCTTTTTTCTGCGTAACAATTTGCATTCGTTTTTAAAGCTTTTATCCCAATCATCTCTTTTCCAAGTCACCTGTTCCAAAATATAATGATAAGAAAGATGGAATGCAAGCTCAAACTTTTCGATAGCCTCATCATAAATTATTATTCGCTGTTAAGAATACTAAGCAAATTGCAATTATTTTTATGGTTGCATTGCATGATGCTTGGTAAATACATTTTCTTCATTTGATATTAAAAAGCTCCACTCCCACAACATTATACCTTTAAAAAGTTTTTGCTTTAAGATAATTTGACAATATTCGTGTGAGGCATGTTTCTACATACCATTAATAATATAAAACACCATTAATATGTCAGCAGCTACCCCTTACTTAACCAGCAAAGGGATCTAATTATTTCTCACGTCACCCCAAAAAAATGGCTCAATTAAAATTAGTCAGCATTCAAGTTAAATTCAATAATACTTTTTTGCTCCTTCTTTATCCATACTTTTTTTTACAATGATAGCCTTTCATTATGATAGAAATCATAGAATGAAAAAAATACATCCTTTATTCTCAGCCGGAACACCGAGTTATTGTATTATGTTTTTGATCATTGTCCATGGCTTTAATTGCAATGCTTTATCTGACCACCTAAGATAATTGTATTTTGGGACTTTCACAGTGCTATACACATTGTCAAGTTGCTTGTATGACATGGTAAAATTATATACTTTCCTGCGGGATGTTGCCATCAGTCCTGACTCCTGACAAGATACCGGGAAATCCTGTTTCATGCAACCTGAAATTGCAACAGCTAATGAAATTGGATAGCATTTATTACAAGCAGCATAATATATTCAAATGAGATTTTCGCAAAGTAAATCTTGTAAAAAGATTTTAAAACATTCTTAACAAGCTCATTTGAAGAAAATGCAATTTATTTTGATTTTAATTATTTTGGCATACCAATATTCATTGTTGTGTCATTTTTGGATCATTTTGTAACAAAACCTAAAGTCTTAATTCAATAAAATCCTAAATAAACTTTCCAAAAATCCTTTGTATACCAGAG
The DNA here is from genome assembly GCA_027744595.1 of Paronellides praefectus. Lineage (NCBI taxonomy): Eukaryota > Metazoa > Arthropoda > Collembola > Entomobryomorpha > Paronellidae > Paronellides > Paronellides praefectus. The sequence goes on from JAITYZ010001943.1 coordinate 3,270, forward strand.
ATTATGAAAATCGTTCTGTTTTCAAAGTGAAAATAATTGAGTTTTTCAATGTTGACGTCTTGACAAACATAAAATTACTCACATTAACAAAAGCACCTACTAATTATTACATAAATTAACCTCATATCACTTCCATTAAATCGAGCAGACCCATTTTCGTTTCTCACCTTAACTACCTCTAATAATAGAGTCCAGGAACTAGCTCGGCAATGAACACGAACGCTTGAATCCAGCACCAACAAATATATGCTCTTATGACCCCTATTTCTTGTAGACACAAATGAATCTACAGGACACTGCCATGTGTATTTTTATGTACAATCATTTTTTTGGTTTGAAGAAACTTTGTCGACGATTTGAAACGTCTGTTGTCACACTCCTTTAAAATATCAACCAGGCCAAGATTAATATTTTGGTTAAGCATTTCATTAAGCACCAAACTCTGTTGAATGGGATATGCTGCGGCAGCATTGCTGTCATTTATTTGACGTATAGGGTCGCGTATAGGACGTTTGGTAGCATGGTAGCTGAGAGATGTTACCGTTGTTATGTTCATTGATGTGGCAAAGTTTGGCATGTCATTGCTCGATAGAGATTATTGAGTTTACGTCAAATCCTTTAAGCACCAGAAAAAATGGAATTGCAAGGGAAAATAAGCAACGGTACAACTACAACTATATGGGTATGTAAATAGGATACTTATACTATTTAATTGCTAAATTACGTACGTACCTACATACAAAACAAATTGCCTACTATTAATATTAATATATATTTAAATGATTAAAAACAATAAATTTTTTGTAGCTTCTTTGAGCTTCTGAAAAACAATCTTATTTGATATTTTGGAATTTGAGGAGTGTCTTGCAGTATTTTCTTGCAGCTTTTTTTTGCAGTTTCTTTTTCAGTTTTTTTTGTGCAAGCTCATATTCCAGTTTTTTTTGTGCAAGCTCATATTCCAGTTTTTTTGTTGCAAGCTCATGTTTTTTCCACTCCTCCCTGGTGTAACTGATTTTTTTCAAAATGGACAAAGACAAGGTTTTTAAATTCGGAAACAAAGTCCAGATATTGGAGGTCAGCATCTTATTCTCGTAACCGAGAAACTGGACCACTACTGGATTAATATCCTTCCACAGTTCTACTGTCAGTTGCCACTGCCAGTCAGGCTTGTTAACGAGGGAATAGTTGATATCAATATGAAGGTTTTCCAGAGAATCCTTCATGGGAAGTAGGAAATCCAAATGAGCTGCGTTCCAGAATGTTAATTCCAACGTACGTAATTTCGGGAGATTGAGGCGGAAAGTACTTGAGTCTCCTAGAATTGAAATCATTTCTCTTTTCTTTACAGTCGGTGGAAGATCCAAGCACAAAGTTTCCAAAGTGGCACTCCATTTATCCTCAATAACTTGAAATATTTCGGCCCATCCGATAAAGTCTTCGTACTCACATTCCAAAAGTTGCAGGCTTTTCAACGGCCATCTGGAAACATTCTCGGAGTGGCGAATTTTTATAATATCCTTTTGAGTGCAAAAATACGCCGTGACGGACTCCAACTTGAGAAGTGGCAATGAAAAAAAATCGTAGCTGGTAAGACGCTGCAGCTCCCTGCGAGGTTTAATTTGTATGGTTGTTAAGTTGCAGCTTTGTCGAATAATTTCCTGGTTAACCTGTGGCGACAGCATGGTTGTGTTAAGAGTCTTGAGTTTGTGAAATTGGGGCAATGGATTCTCTCCCACTTGGGTATCCAATTTCTTCATTTCATCCGCTGGCTTTGCATCTTTAAGATCAACAGTATTTTCAACTTGCAATTTGTGCAGATTCGGCATTAACAGCAACCACTTTCTCAGTTTTAGATAGGAAAAGTTAACTGGAGTATGAAAATTCAGATCCCAAATGTGGTGGCCGTAGGTTTGCAATAAAGTTGTCATCCATCTGGTAAACAACGGGTCTATGCGTGCTCTATCTAGTATAATCCTATAATCAATTACAACAGACCTCTGCACAAACGGACTTCTTTTTGAATTTGGGGGATGTGAGCGTTCAAAGTGGCGCAGAAAACGAGAATTTCTTGCTAACGGATCAGTTGCGTTGAAGTAGTTTGCGGTTTTGTAACGCATGAAATCGTAGCCATCTTCCACTGAGTGCTCCTTCATGTAAAATTCAACCATGCCACTCCACATGACACATACGGAACGAAAGTTCATGATGATGCTGGTTTTTCTCTTGTACATGGCAGCCCGAATTTCGTGGAACGGTCTGGGGTCTTTTACACAATCTAAATCACTTTCTGTCTGATCAAACAAAAGCTCGGGAAGGATTGCACGCAACATTTCCGGAAAAAGGAAGAAGATTCGTTTCGGAAGAAGCAGATTTCGAAAGTAGAGGGATGCGTTGCTCAATTGCTGCAAGTCTTGAGGATTGTCATTCAGTTTGTCTATTATGATTATCCAGATCTGGAAAATACACAAAGGGTTTGCAATCAGTACATAGGTACACATTATCTTAGGAAATCTAAATTTAATTAGCAAAATTTCCTTACTTCCTCGGGAAATACATTGGCGAGTTGCCGCACGTCCTCCAGAAATTTCAAATCAAAGGATGAATTGTCAACATTGTCCTCCAATTGAATACGGCTAGTGCCAAGTACCAGTTCCACCGACATCTTGCTTCGTTAGCTGGGCACTCGGTATCCTCCGGAAATGAAAAACCAGGTCTGTTGGAAAATGAGATCTTGATTGAGTCCTTAAGAATCTTCTTTCGCTGTAAATTATAAATAAGATATACAAAATGAAATATCACACCACTTTAATTTAAGGACTGCTCGAGGTACTTGTAAAAATTGCTCTCTTAGTCTGCCGTATATATGCGTGTATAAGTTAAGCAATTAAGTTACACTTAATTTATTTGATTTAGATATTTAGCAATTTTTAGCTTACTTACCTTGAGCCGGATGATTAACCTTGAGCCGGATGATTCAATGCCGTAATTGCACTTTTAAGATATTTAGGCAGCAAAAGATTTAATTTCTACACTCGAAACTGATATCTGAGAAATTAATATAACAAAACAAAACTTGATGTTTTTGTTGAACGAAAAGATGTTCTTGAAAATTCAGGATCAATCCTTAATCTTGTTGCTAGCTCTTTGCTTGCTTGCGACTAGAAGTGATCTGCTATGCTGTTGCCAAGGAGATTGGTTGGTTGCCTGGGTGATTGCTGATTGGTTGCTAGCTCTTGGTTCGTTTCGTTTGCAAGCTGTGCTTGTTGCTTTTTGAAAAAAAACGTGCTTGCTTACATGCAGCGTTGTCACTTTTGGGGCGCCGTGCTACACTTGACACGTTGACACTCACTGTTAACAAAAGAACGTGCAAAGCACACAAACGCGTTATGGGAAAAAACCTAGCTAATTGTTAGTAGTGGGTAGTTTCTTTTCTTACATGCATGCATGCATACATACGAGAGAAGCTAAAGCTATGTTTCTGTTTCTATTGCTGGAAACAACGTGAAAAATAAAATTGATTGATGAGGATTCATGGTCATTTTTCAATTATGCCAATACGAATAAGGAACAAACTAATTATGTTATAACATGTTAAGTAAGTAGTGATATATATTTTTTATGGTTGGTTAAGCTCAACAAANTAACATGTTAAGTAAGTAGTGATATATATTTTTTATGGTTGGTTAAGCTCAACAAATTATGTCAACTCAAACAAGATTAAACTTTTCACATATCCATGCTATTTATGTCCCGTTTTGCAAATTCACATGCTATATAAATTAATTAGAGTAATTTTCCGTTTTGATGGATGACATGTTTACATTTTATAAATCATTTTATATACACGACGTCAACTTTAAAAAAGTATATCCTTGACAAACAAAAAATGGTAAATGAACTGAAATATTTGAGGCGTAAATTATTACAAGACCTTTGGCTCAATCTGGTCCACAGTCCACAACAAAGTTCATTTTGTAAAATTATTTAGTCCAAATGTTTTGTTATTATGCAACATTTAGTCTGTTTAGTTCAGGTTCAGCTGAATTTTATTTGGCAGGAAGTAGGTAAAAAAATAAAATAGAGAAATGGATTATTCTTACATGGCTAACAAAGGAATGTTACCAATATTTAATCATAAAAATCAAATATAAGCGCTAATCCTATTCCTTATTTGAGTAGTGTGCTTCCAGCAGCATTGGGGGTGGACGATAGTTCCGTTTAAAAATAACTAAAAATCCTACAGCAATAATCAACAAGGCAACTCCAGCCAAAACACAAATTCCAACGATGAAAACAACCCGTGTACTTCCTCGCTCTACAATGCATGATAAGCCATCCTTTCCCAAGTGGTAACCTTGAGTACACCAACATACTCCACCATTTCCAGAAGAAATAGAAAGACAAATTTGAGCACACACCTTTCTGGTGGGATTACTAGGAGAGCATTCATGTTCCTTGCGACGATTGTCGAGATAACCAATGTCTTGGATCATAGGCGCTAAAACCTTTTTTGCCGTTGCTGAACTTTGGCTAATTCCGTTTTCATTAGTTTCAATTAAGCCTATTACAAAGTTATTAGTTACTTTATCTATACTCAAAACCTTAATTCCATTTTTGTGTTTGTCAATCCAAAATATCGTATTTTGAATTTTGACGATGCTGGAAACAGATGCCTCATCTTGTTTATATCTCTGGGGAAATGTATATAATTTTCTGAGTGGGGTACCCTCTGGGCTTTGGAAGATGTCTGCAAATCCTGTTTTGTCCCATCTAAAAATGTAAATTGATTTCATTTTATTTTAAAAAAACCTTGGTAGTCTATCCATTCGTAATAAAAATTTACAAAATTAAAACTTACAAAACGACTCCTCCCTTTTCTTGATCGTATCCCATCACAACTGGCTGCAAGAGAGACGAGTCGTTGCAAATTAGTTTGGCGTTTGAATCACTGTTTCCCAAATACATTTGATAAATTTCGCCGCTCAATTTTTCACCCAGCTTTGAAATGTAGAGCAATCTGAAGATCACATTTTTAAAAAAATTAAAACAATATCTTGATAAACCTAATGGTGACTTTTCGACTAGACATACCCAAGGTGAGAACTAAACAAAATATCCTCAGTGTTTTCCATGTTTCTCCGCACAACGCTTCTGTGACGAGTTCTTAGCGACAAAACTTCTATTGTCTTTTTCCCAATGTCAATCCAAACGAGGTTTTCACCAACTAAATCTGTTAAAATCATCAGCAAAATAACAGGTTTAACAAGTTAATTTGTAGAAATGGCATTAAAACGCTTATATTTTTGAATGGTGTTGACATACCAATATCCATTGCTGTCACATTTCTCAGATCATTTTCTACCAACACCCGAGTCTCATTGTTACTCAAGTGAAACGCATAGATCTTTTGGGATTCATTATCGTAAATGATGACCGAGTTGTTAATTGGGTTATAAACAAGGGCAATGATCACCTGGATTTCTGATGGTAGTGCTATTTCTTTGAAGACATCTTTTCCGACTGCGTTCATTGGCATGACAAGCAAGATGCGTCCTTGTGCAAAAAGTAATTTTGGTTGTTTCTCATCATCTGGAAGAAAAACTAATTGGTTTAGTTGCCCATTGTATCTAGTGGTAATTATTCAAGTGTATTTGTTTTACCAATGCAAGTGCTCCCATTGTTGACCATTCCTACGGGACATAGACATTCTGCACCTGGTCCAGATAGAACGCAAAAGTACGAGCATTTGAGATTCTCACATGGATTGGGTCGTTGCTTTGGTTGCTTTCCAATATTCATAACAAATAAGCCGGTAATCATGGAAGAAGAAGTTGTGCTTTGCATTGTGTCAACTTTCCCTGTGAACTTGTCAGCTATCTAAATACAATGTACATTTAAAAAACATAGTACTTATAAAATTGTTTTGGAAATATTTTGTTGCTAGACTTTTTTTTATTTTTTTAGTAACAAACCATAATATTATGATCGATATATTCACTCCAGTAGACTTGATCCCCGAAAATGTCTATTGCCAATGGAAACTCTTTTTCTGTAGTAATCACTCTTCTGTCACTTCCATCCAGTCGAGCAGACTCAATTTTCTTTTGGTCAACGTCCACCCAATAAAGTCGCGAATTGGCTTCGTCCAATGCTATACCAGATACAAGACTTGTTATTGAAGCAATACTGGTTGACGAACTTCCGTCCATTTTAGATTTCATTATTTCTGTCGTATTTCCATGCTCGGTCCAAAACATAATTCTAACGATAGAAAATACAAAGTCGTTTTAGGCATATTGTCAATTTTCCCTTTTTGATACCAAATTGAATGTAGATAATAATTTTTACCCTTGATTTGGATGAAGTGCTATGGTTCCCATCATGTTGCCCTCTTGTCCTTTAAATACGACAGTACACCTTGTTGGATTTAAAGCACAAACCGCAATATGTCTCTTGTGGTAATCCACAAAATACAAACTTCCGGTGATCCAGTCAAAGGCGATTTTATCCGGGGTGTACAATCCGACATCAACAACTAGTTCAGGTGTGCCATCATTACCTAAGCTTATCTTTCGTACTGCTGGTCTTTGATCCTGGCTGTCTGTCCAGTACATAATATTATTTCTGATGTCAACAGTGAAACCAGCAGTGTTCCGACCAACGCTATTTGTGATGATGGTTGTTTTGTAGACAGAACTGGTCATGGAGAAAATCCCATTGGGGTTTTCATAAAGCAATTTAAAAGCAGGATCTGCACAAAAATTTTAATATTATATTCCGAGTTCTTTTATACAAATAAATATGTAATGATAATAAAGTATTTAAAAAATACAAGCACAATTACCGCTTGGAACACAGGACGAATTTCCTTTCAGCTCGAATCCATCAGCACATGAGCAACGAGCCTTTTCTGCAACGACATGACAATGTTGAGAACAAACACCAAAACGATCACATTCTGAAGCAAGTGTTTCAAACAACCCCAAACACCAAAAAATGTAAAAAGTGAGTGCTTTTAATTGTGATGACTTCATGGCACAAGCTTTTCTGAGCAAATTGCAAGTGACAAAATGTAGCTCACAGCCTTCTAATCTCTATAAACCTCCACCCCCACATTCTCAAAAATATACTGCAGTCATCTAGATTATCTAATGAAAAAAAAATATCACTGGTAGTTGACTCATATTAACACTGACTATTTTTACACTCTGGAATCCACTTCCTGACGCACAGACTGTACAATGACGCACAATGATGTCATCGCCAATGGAATTGGGCAATCAAATTATAACCCGTCCGGAGTGGATTTATTCCACTCAAATAAAGTACAAATGCTCCATTATCCTCCAATAACTTACACTTCAGAGATGAAGATTAACCGAAGGTTACCATCTCTGCTTCTGTGTTAATAACTTTAATGTCAACTTGAATTAGTCCTCATCAAAAGCAATTTGTTCACCTTGAGTATAATTTGTGACTATGCAAGTCATACAAAAACACTTTTCAATTTAACATAAATAAATGCAATTCTGCTTATTTGTTGTTTTAATGGATTGGATTTGGATCGATGGTATTAAAGTGGTATAGTATTAACTGAAACCGTGCGTCATTAGTCATTCATCATTCATTAACAATCAGTAATTTATGCAAAGTTTTGCATACCATCTCATTCCCATGTTCAAAAATAAAGACGAAAGAATTACTTATTTAAATGATTTTTTTATTACTATCCAACCCACTAATTACATACTATATAATGAATACTAAATACAGTACACATTTACGGTTTTAAGTCTTTTTAGGTAGCTAACTCTATGGAGGAGTCAATACTATATATTTAAAAAAAATTGTTTCAATATCAACCAAAACGTAATAATAAATATGTTTATTATTTTATTGGAGTTAAGGGTTATTTTAAATCTCTGAAATTATTAAATGGAAACTTTAAAAAAAAAAAAAAAAAAAAAAAGCCAACCTGGTAGTGTTCAGTTACATTTAAACTGCGAATGTGTTTATGTGTTAAAACACAAAACCCATAAATTCAAATTTGATTGGTAAGTAAAAATCCTAATTGTGATGATGATTCACATAATATGAAATAATAAAACTTAAGTTATATTTTCGACTTTTTTCCCATATTTATTATTTATATATTTTTGTTACAAAGTCAATGGAGACAAACTCATTCAGTAGCTTTTGTAAGAATGTAGCACAGAAGACAAAAGGTATTAGCTACAACTGTCGAACTATGTAATACTTATTGTGAAAACTAATATTATACTCAATTTTAGAGCATTTTTCTTTGTCTGGCATGAAAATACATACCTGAAAATATTTACAAGATCAAAAACATTACCTCAGCTTTAAAAGAGTACTTGCAAGCATGCTTGTACTTTATACCATGAAAAATAATTTGTAAAGATAAGTTTACTATTGTGCATTTTAGCAAGTACTTTGCTAACCATTTTATACAGATCCCTCCAAAAGTACCAGGACAATGATAACCTCGTAAACACCTAAAATTTTGTATTTCCTGAATAATCTAAACTTTCTACTGGTGTGAGATGTCCGAAGTATGCTTCGTCCTGCTACTTTTGGAGGGATCTGTACAGCCGAAGAAAAAAGAGATTAGGTTAAGAGCATAAGCTTGTTGGATCAGAAAGTGGTTCTTTCTAATAACTTTGCAGGGTTTAGTGTTACTTATTGTAATAATAATTGCATTATAATTTTAATATCTTAGTTTATTGTGGATTAAACATAATTGGAAATTATTTGAGGTCCGCGTAGCGGACCGAAAAATAATCGTAATTATTTGAGGTATATGGAAACCGGAAGGTATCCATATACCGAATACAAGCGTAGTCCCACGGGTTCCGTCGCACATAACCCCGTCCATTCAAAGAGTAAAAAAGGGCGGAAGTGACGTGCTCTCTCTCTCTGTTCCTATGGTGCTCGATCGCTCCGTCCATCTCCTCATTATCCAAAGGATTGAAACCTGTACGCTAAAATAAAAAATGGGAGGGCCAGGGGATGGGTAGTGGATACCTTCCGGTTTCCATATACCTCAAATAATTACAATTATTTTTCGGTCCGCTACGCGGACCTCAAATAATTTCCAATTAATTTTTCGGCATATTACAACCGTTCGGTATCCATATACCGAATACAAGCGTAGATGTTCAAAAATTATTTTACGAACAGGTTTAAACAGCAATGAGAAGTTTATTTCAAATTTTATTTTAAACTAGACATTACATAATTCATTACTTTAACAATTATTATTACTTAAAATTGAATGTGCAAATCTATTTTGTTCTACAATAGGACGATTATAAAATCTTGCAAAAGTCTTAGATTTTTCACTCCAGCCAGCAGATTTATAAATATTTTCAACAGAAACTCCCAAAGCAAAGGCTTTTGAAGTTGATGCATGTCGGAAACTATGTGAAGAGAACTCATTTACATTAATTCCTGATTCTCCAAGAATCTCTTTAAGCCAATTACTTATCGTCTGTTTACTTGCTTGCTTAAATGGTGCCCTACTCTGGACAAATAAATACCTGCTGTCTCTAATATCTTTAGTTCGTTCTAGAAAACATTTAAGACAAGTGCAAACACACAGATTCGGATCAGAATATATAGAGAATTCCATACTCATACCAATACCTGGCTTGGATGTCTTTAGTCTTGCACTAATATTAATT
>JAITYZ010001944.1:0-13628 GCA_027744595.1 Paronellides praefectus
TTGAAAATCAAAAATCAAAATCAAAATCATGATTTTGGTGATTTTGATGATTTTAAATCAAAAAATGATTTTAAATCATTTGATTTTGAACATGTCTGCTGGCATATGTTCAGTGTTTACGGCCAAGATCCACTGTTAATTTTCAGTTCCAAAGGGCCAATCTCCTTTAAACATGTCCATAAAAATATCCATTTTTAAATATATTTTTTTTTGTGTTCAAAAAGCAATTTAGGTATTTTTTTACTTTGTTGCTGTTGGGTTTACTCATGAATAAGTTTAGGCAAAATACACGTTTTTGATTTTATGCAAAAATGCAGCATGAAAATGCAATTACTAACAGTCACCTATATCCAACGGAAATGCACTTTTTTGGGTACGTTTAAAAAAAATACTAAACACTACGATTACACCTCAACTTACTCACTTTTATTTCTAGCAAAACTTGTACACATTACAATACTATTCAATACAACATATTATATGCGCTCACATAACACAATACTTTTAATTTTGTAAATTATCCAGTTTAGCAATAAAGTAAACTGCAGTGGTGCTCCTACCAAACAGCTTGATAGCCACTCTTTGACCCGAATCTAACAACCAGCCCAACCACGAGACTCCCTATAAAAACACTCAAAGAGTGTATGATAAAGACATCCGTGAAAGCGTGCTCATGCTTATTGACATGATGAAAGCGTTGCATTTTATACTTAAAGTGACTGCCCACCTTGTCCCAAAAACTTGAGAGGTTCTCATGTTCACCTTCCTTGTTGAAAGACAACGGGACAAAGTAGGCAACAAGTATGACAACGAGCAAGATGGACTGGATGATAATCCACTTGTATGAATGTCTCTTGAGATCACCATGGCAGTTGAAAAGGAGACTGAGAGAGACGAGTGTTTGGATAAATGTTGTTGCAATGTTGACAGAGTAGCAGATTAGGGAAACGATGCTGTGAGTGTGCTTCAGTTTTTCAGCATCTTCTTCTTTCTGCTCCTTTACCGTTTCCGCCATCGTCCATGAGCTTATCGAGAGGTATGTGATTGAGGTGACCTGCACAGATGGATTACCAATGTTTTTAAATCATGCTACATTAATTAGTTCCAGTCTTTCTAAGATGCTTACCAGAACAATCAAAACGATAATCTTGACAATGACGGTGACCCATGTTGGGGTTGATGGTACACTTTGGTTATAACGAGACATTTTCTTTTAAAAACTGTAACCATTTGAAAAGGTTCTTGTGAATATCAACTTTTGAGAATATACTGGTCTATATTGTGTTAATGCTTTGTGAATGGGCGGATTTATTCCAAGTTTCGTAGAAAACTTTCCTAGTTTTTGTAGAGCGGATGTTTGTGGGTTTGTTTGACATCCTTCCAAAAGTTCCAAACCGCATATCACATTAGCCTCCATATCCAAAGAATAAGAATTTCATCAAACAAATCAATTTCCATTCGAAAAGAAATGTATACTTTTCATGAATTATCTCTTAACTACTTCTACATTGGCTACTTCTTAAAACCACAGAGGCAAAGTATTATTCCATTTTCACCAGTACAATTACATGTTACATGGTCAGGAGAACAATGATGTACTATTACGTATTACAGCTAGCCGACTTTAAGTGAATTTTTTGCTTACCGTATTTTCGCAATTAATAGCCCCATGGTCTTTGAGAGTTCAGGAATTGCATAGTCAGTGTCATCCGGTGATACCTGGGATGTGAATTGATGTCAATGACTTGGTTATCCAGCTCAGACCAAAATATTTTGAAACGTATGCCAAATATGCACGTGATCGGGTTACATGCAAAATTATGTGTGTGAATATATGGAACTCCTCGGTTAGTAAACAACCGCAGGTTAAATCATTAAGTTTTTAGTTTGACAGGTACTCAATCATGTATGCATTATGTTGTATCATCAATGGAAATTGACATCTGGCAACGTTCACCTTTAACGTTTATCTACCAGATGGTTAGAAAAAGATATTTCTCAACGACAAAATAGATGGGACCGATAAATCTACAATTAAAACGAACGCAATACACACCTACCTACCTATTAGATCACGGTATATGAAACCGCACTTGAATGATGATTATCTGATACCGTAAATTCCATATTTATAGCCCCGGCTAAATTTCAAACTGATGAGCTTCTAGGGAGGCTATAATAATAGGCCGGCTATAATTATGGGCAGGGTAAAATTTAAAATCTTGTATTTTTGGAAATAATATTCGTTCATCCAACCATTTTTACTACTGATCACATCAAGTCACACTTGTAAAAAGTGAGCGACTTGCCAGTGATTTGTTCCACGCGTTTTAATGGCGTCGCGTGTCCGTCATTTTCGGCCCTATATTCAAAATCAATAAACTTAAAAAGAAGCACGAACAAGAATATTTACTAAAAATTTCTAAAAACATACACATTTGCAAAGTTATCAACAGCAATAACGTCGTATCCAGACTCAAGCAGCTCAACACAACAGTGGCATCCAATGTAGCCAGCACCTTTATTAAATTTTCAAAAATTAAAAAAATGTAGATTGATTGCATTTCAAAGTACACTTTTTAAAATATTTATCATGCCTCCAGTGACGAGTACAGTTTTCATTTTTTTAAATTTATAATATTATTTTTTAGCACTGTCTATTTTAATTATTTTCTCTTATATACCTCCTTCCTAATTAACATGTGTGAGCCAAAATTATCATCTGCTCACATATATTTATCCACGTTTTTTAATCTCCTCTTTTCTTAAACATGATAGTGTGAGGAACATGGCACAATATTATATTGCAATTTATTTCTGTATTTGGGATAACTGTGCATATTATGTTAATGGGTATTTTTTTATAACCTTGGATCAATATAGCGTTTGTATGCTTAGCTGATGTGATATTAATGCAATCAATCAATTTTCAAGTTTACACCAAATCAATTTATTCAACAACAAAACAAATATCAAATCCTAAAAAAATTGTAATTCTACATCCAATCCAATCAAAGAAGTTCAATCGTCTTATCCATTTCTCATCCAGTTTATCCCACGTGACGACCAGTTTCCGGATCCTTACACAAACTCCAGTCCTTGGCAATTTCTTGGTCTGTTGATTGAAAGTTTAAAAAAAATGCCAACTTTACTGTCATTTACTCTGTATGTTTCCATTTCCCAAACTGTTCAAATATCCATTTTGCATATAAAACTTACGTAAACACTTCAACTGACAAGTGTTCCAGTACCAAGCGCCATCAGTCCCACAAACTGGCTCATTTGCATCCGGGCATTCTGCAATGCACCTGTTCACAAACGCGTGGGTGGAATGAACGCACATGGTCGTGTATAAAACAAGTGCAATAATCAAAACTGCTAGTTTTTTAGAATACATCATGTACGTATTGTTTAAAAAGCTGCTAAAGTCGGTTAAATTACCTCACGCACTACTTTACAACTGAATCATTAATTATTTAAACAGTTTGATACACGCAAGTGTTTTTAAAAAATGTTGATATGATGCACAAAATCTTTTGCTTGGTTAAAAAAATAGGTCATCATTCCGAGTAATGAGGTCATTTGAGATGAACCACAAAGTTTGTAAACATGATAATATGCCATACGGGAACAAGTATTATGATTATGAATAACATGTTATTTGGTACACATGTCGGTAAATGTAAAATAATCCATGACGCATATGAATATCGATTGGAATATTGTTGGACACGCATGGAATAAACAATCCAACAAAACAAGAACCATATAAATTATATCAATTGATATACTCTTTATTCCTCAAACAACAATCAAACCACCGCTTTTAAAAAGTTATCAAACTGTCTTGCATTCCTCTGCATCCACCTGACGTTACTCTGAACCGCATTAAGACTCCCCTCTATACTCTTAGCCGCCGGTTCCAAAGCAGCTTGGTTATCCCTCACAAATCTGTCCAAATCCCCGATATCATAAGCTTTATTAAGCGAATTGCTCAATGAAGCGATTACGTTTGCTACAAACAATGGTCCGTATCTGTTGAGGATATACAGTAAAAAGTATAATAAATCGTTGTAAAAAAAACAACACATAAATCCCAAAATCACACAAACCTCCTGTTAATCGTCCCAAAATGATTCCTAATAAAGTTGAATGTGATATCAACCCCGGCCGAATTACCAGCGACAGCTTGTATAGCAATTGCACGGTGTGAGTCATCAATTCCTGAGTTTAGGTCAATCGCAAGGTCAAGTAACATGTTTAGCCTGTAAGATGATGATGAACATCCTAACGAACGGATCAAGTTTGTACGGGTCACTTCTCTGTTATTTGGCTCTTTGTATTGAGTCAGCACGAAATCCCATTCGGAAGCTTCTCCATTTGCTACTGCTGTGCAGTAAACGAAAGGTCGGAGATCGGGGTAGATTCTGATGTAAAATAAACGATCATAATAATAATTTTTAACAATAATTTAAAATAATTTTTTGTACAATTAAAAACACTTTAGAAATATATTCACTTACATGGAGTTATTAGTAGGATCCCTCATCCACTCTCTAAACTTGGCAACAGAATACTCAACACACTCGTTATCCCCCAAATTGCAAGCCCACTCAAACAACTTATTCCGAAGTATAGTCGCGTTCCCAATCGGTTCTCCAGGTTGTGGGTCAAGATTAATTTCCCGTAATGTGTCCCGCACAAGATTCAAAACAAATGTTCTAAATTGCTTAGCAGTACCACTCCTGGCCACCATGTTGTAAGGCTTTCCCATATTGTTGAAGAAACTAGTCCAAGGGACAAGGTGCCGTTCATTCTTCAAGTACATTGTAAGATTGAGAGCATACTGAAGTGGAAAGTAGCCACCAAACGCCAGGTTTAAATTATCATCGACCAACGCACTCCTCGTCTGGGGATCGAATACAGTGTGATCCACGTGGAGCTGTTCTGTGATCTCTTTCAGTGACGCCTCGCCGTAGCTTACTCTGTAATAACCCGTCTGTCTTGGGTTTACAATCACCCATTTGATGTCTGTCGCTGTTTGGGAAAATTTAATAGTGTCGGATTTCATGAGCCATAATTTTGTACTCGTATTTCCGGTTTCTGTTGACACTTGAATTGAAATGGGGATTGTCCACTTTGTGCCGTCGTCGGGCATAGAGTTCTCAGTCCTGTACTTTGATTGCGTGAATGTGATTATAGGGCTTCCTGGTGTTCGGGTGACTCGAAGGATCGGGTATCCTGACTGGAGTGTCCAGTCGTCCATGATCTCTTTTAAAGTGGTGTTTACTGGGAGAAGGGGAGTCGGATGGGAAGCAATTTCGTCGTTGAGGGTTTTGAATAGGTCGTCTTGATGAGCGTTCGCGTGTGAGTGAGCGCGCAAGTACGACGTTATCCCACTCTTCATAAGTGGCTCTGTGAGTAGTGCTTCCATCATGCGGACAATTGCTGCTCCTTTGCTATAAGTTATCGTGTCGAAAAGGATACGAATTTCCGTTGGGGTTTGGACCGAGTAGTGAATTGGGTGGGTTGCGTTTGTCGCGTCATATTGCCTGTGAACACATTTGAGTATTATTCATCATTTCAAATGCACGCAAAAAACTAGTAGCTTACATTGCCCTTTGGATAGCATCAGAGACGAGTGTATCTAGTGGGAGCATATCCTCCAATCCAATGTCCATCATGACTGTGTTGGAGTAGTAGCTTGCGAATCCTTCGTTGAGCCATAAATCTAGACACGACGACGGGAGGAAATGTGTAACGATTAAGAATATGGTTTTTATAAGAGGGCATTGTGAGATGTTGTGAAAAACTCTTACCATCCCACCACTGCATCGTGACAAGATTTCCGAACCATTGATGTACTAATTCGTGGGATAAACTTTTACAAAATATATTTGATTACATTACAAATATTCAACAAAATCATCAATTTTATTTAGATAATAAAATGTTTACGTGATGGTTGTTGAGATCCTGTCTGCCGCTGTCGCTACACCTTCTTCGATTAGCAGTCTGTTTAGTCTGTATGTGTTCAGGCCCCAGTTTTCCCTGCGATTACAGGTCAAGCATAAAAATCTGACACAAGCAGTGTTTTTATAACAAAGGAATTAAGACAAAATAAAATTCTTACATTGCCCCAGATGAGAAGTGAGGTACAGCAATCTTGTCCATTTTAGGAAACGTGTAGTTGACTTGGAAGTAGGCTTCCAATGCCGTTAGAAACTTGGCTGTTAGGTCTGGAGAGTACTTTCCTGCTCCGATTCTCATGTATGGGGGTGGACCCCAGACTCGGACCGGTTTTCTGTACAGTCCAGTGGAAGCTTGCTCCATTTCGAAATCGGATACGGCCACGCAGAAGAGATATGTGCTCATCGCCTCGGTTCGGTGGTAATTGTCTTTTACCCAGCCAGGTAGGTTTGGGCTGTAGGATAAATGCATTTTTCATTTACTTTATGAAATTTTGTATTTGAAATTGTGTTTTTTTTCTTACATTTCAGTGTCAGTGTTGAATATGTCCATGTTGGAAAGTGTGTGGTAGTGTGGGAGTCTCAAGATGGAAATGTCGAACGTAGCTTTCAAGTGAGGCTCGTCAAAGCACGGGAATACTCTCCTCGCGTCTGTCGCTTCGAGATCCGTGACAGCCATGTACCGTGTTTCCCCATTGTCTGCTGTGTAGTTGCTCAGGTATAATCCGATGAGTAATTGTCTTGTTACTGGAGCCACGAATTCCATGTAAACTCTGTACACTCCTCCAGATCGGAGTTGTTCGTTGACGTTTATTATGAATTGCTCCTTTTCTGGTTCGTATGTCAGGGAGGAGATTGGCACTGGCGTGTTTGTTGGGAATTCAACGACCTGCAGAGGGGTTACATTCTTGGTTGGTTGCTTATTTTTTTTGAAGAGAATTTTTATGTTTTTGACCATTTTATACCTGAACGCTTTCCTCTGTGATGTTTAAACCGAGTGCATGGAGAGTGATGTTTGTAGAGGGAATTTGACAAGCAAAGTTGATCCATACTTTACCAGGTGCTGTGAATCTTACTCCGTGACCTTCGTCTAAGATGGGTTGGAGTTCTACTTTGTAGTGACTTGGGTATATGGAATTGGGGAGGCGGTACAGGGGTATGATCTCTTCCGATGTCTCAAAGTCGGGTATTTGGTTGAGAAACGGTGGGGATGAGTAGGAAGCTCCTACGAAAAGGAGGATCAGCGGGAGTGTGTAGCGGTGCATTTTTACATGCGTGTGACTTGGTACGTGGTCAAAAGTTAACTGGGGATGTTGGGCTGGAGAATATTGAAGGTTAATGTCGTGGACTTGTGTGGAATCTATTGTGTCATTTTATTGCGGGGGGTTTGTGGTATTTGAAAAAGCTCGGTGGATTATCTTTTATCTGGATTTACGGGTAAAAGAGGATCAGCGGGAGTGTGTAGCGGTGCATTTTTACATGCGTGTGACTTGGTACGTGGTCAAAAGTAAACTGGGGATGATGGGCTGGAGAATATTGAAGGTTAATGTCGTGGACTTGTGTGGAATCTATATTGTGTCATTTTATTGCGGGGGGTTTGTGGTATTTGAAAAAGCTCGGTGGATTATCTTTTATCTGGATTTACGGGTAAAAATGTGTATTTTTTCTTTGTTTGGCTGTTTGGGATCAGGTAAATCCGTAATTTAGGATTTTGTCTGTGATCTTTTTTCTGCATAATTGGATTTTGATGAACTTTTGGGGATTTGGGATTAATGTAGCGTGTGTTATGAGTTTTTTATTACGTTTTGTGCGATTGTGTAATGTGTCGTATTTTAGTGTACTGATTTTATTTTGGCATATTTTACCGGCAGCATCAGCTGGAATCAGTTTTTATCAAACTTCAGGTGTGTGTAACATTAAACCAGGAAGTTAACATGATTTACATTTGCTTAGAAATGACGGAGGGAACTTTATAGGGAACATATTAATTCGTTGTTAAACAGTGAATGCAGGGTGTGTAGTAAAAGGTACACGTGTTTTGACCACGCATATTCTCATAATGCCCCAAACTCCATCAGAATCAAAATGTTTATGATTTATGATGATGTAGTGTATTCTACAAAAAATATTTAATTAAATGACTCACATTAAATCCAGGTTTCCCACACACATATGCGTATAATTTCCAGGACAACATTTTATTTAAAACATTTTAGACAAGCATCCCGTTAACACGACTATAACTGCCATTTGTAGGTACATCCCCAATCCCCAATACTTTACTGATCATTGGAGCAACGTCAACGTTTTTAATCGGCCGTTCCGTTTTGTATCCTTTCTTAAACGCTGGCCCACTGGCTATGAGGAACACCCGCATAGACTCGTCAGTGTTGACGTATCCATGGGAACCATACTCTGAATACTTTGAATCTTCTGCAACAAAAAATAAATTCGATATATTTATCAACTTGATATTTTTGTCATAATTTGAGAACCCCAAAAAACTAACGTTTTTTATCCTCCTTGACAAACGCATAGCCAGGATCAGCGAGTGTCAAGTACTCATGTATCCTCCTGTGTGACCTGCAGTAATAATAAGGCTCTCCACACAACTCTTCCCTTTTAAACACTGTAAACCTCTTTTGTTTACTTTCCCTCTGAAGTACCTTGTACAGCTTCTCTCCCATCCCTGACTTTGGAACAACTTGAAGAACAGGAGATTGTCCATTGATTGCCTTTACCAAACTAGTACTATCAGGGATATCCAGGTATACGGACTTGTGGTTGGTCACCGTTTTCATCCCGTGGTCACTCAACAGAATCAAGTTGACTTGTTCGTATAAACCAGCAGCTTTCAATTTGTTAATAAGCATACCCACACGGTTATCTGTCTCGGTTATCTGTTTCAACGTCTCACTCCCGTGAGGTCCGTATTTGTGACCTGCTGAATCCGGTTGATTGAAGTACAGAAACACAAGATTAGCCGGTTTACTCTTGTCCGTCATCCAGGAAATGACAGTGTCAACACGCCACTCCCACGACTTTTTCTCATCGTATCCCGGGAAGTAGTATGTAGGACGGAGGTCACTCTTTTTCCCGTACCCTTGTGACGACCCAGGCCACATCATACATCCACTGACCCGACCTCCACCTTTTGCCTCGTTCCTTATCCAGATTGGCAGCACGTCCTTATCATAATTCCAGAAACCGGGATCATTCTTCTTCCCGTCAAGAGTTTTGCTGTACAGGCTATCGTACACGATATTATCTACTATCCCGTGGGATTCCGTGTACAAACCGGTGGCGATCGACTGGTGGTTAGGGAAAGTTTTTGTGGGAAAGGATGGGATCATGTACGGGACTGTTGAACCTCTGGAAGCCAATTGGGTGAGGATTGGAGTTGGAACTGAGGTGAGATAAGATTCTCGGAAACCGTCAAACGAAACTACAAGGATTTTTGGGTGGGGTGAGATGCGGCGTGGTTGCGTTTCTGTCGGGTTGGAGGAGGATTGATGAAGGAGAAATAGCAGCAGTAATTTAGAAAACATTTTGTTTGTGCTTTTTGAAGCTGCAGATTAGAACTGAGTTTCTGATGACAAGTATATCCTGCAATAAATGCATTTATATATGTTTGGATCCTAATGAGTATTCATTATTGAAAATCACAGGTGTGCTAAAAGCATGACGTAGAATGTCAACGTTCAGGTTACATAACAAAACTTTACACATATCATTATCATTTGTCATGATTCATTACAAAGAGACTTTAGCATGAACATGTATGCTCATTGCACAAACACACTTAAAAATTTATACATTCCATTGTATTTTGTACTTTTTTGTCACAAACAAGTGCCGAGTACATTCACAAATAAAGTGACGTCACCATAAAAACAGTTGGTCACTTGAATAATTTTTAAATTACTACCATTTTAAATCTTGTCAAACATCAAAGTAATAAGAACCGGGAGGAATTTATTGATTAAAAAAATCCCATGGAAACGACACAAAAATAGTGTAGTTTAAAAGAGAGACAGACAAACAAACCATAATGATATTTAGTGCTTGCAGTTGACATAGCTTATTGATTGCCCATTCAAGCACGTTCAATGTCCTACGCCATTCATGAGCGTGTTTGACGTGTGTGCAAGCTGGGGTTCATGAATTTTTGTGGAATTGTCAAGATTTATTAGAGTCGTGTGTTTTCAAGATTTCCTCTGGAGTATATGCTTTTATTAGCATGAAAAAAAATGCTGCCACGTCAAATAGTCTGTGCTATTTTACAACTACACTATAGCTTTATAATGAACGAATTAATTATCTAACCTCCAGATTTTTATTTTTGAATTTCAATTCAAACACCCAACTACCAGAATAAACTTACAAAAGGTATTGGGTTTGGTGTGCAGTCTTAAAGTAATTTATGGAACTTTGGATAATGGCCAATCCGAATAAAGCTGTAAATGTGTAGCTGATTGTTTGATAAGTTTGGTTAAGATTGGTTGGATTTGAAACTGAAACTAATCAAAATTTACAAAATTGACGCAGGGACCTGAAAATCCATAGGGTATAAAGAGGTATGGCATGCAAAAAATGATGATATTAAAAATCATGCAAAAATAATCATGTAAAAATCAAATGCATTTTGAGACGTTTTTATAAAAAAAACAAGAAAAATTTAATAAAACGACGGTGGTATTAACGCACTCACAACCTCTCGTCTTCATCATCTTCAGGTACCTGCCCCTCACCACCATCTCCATCTATCGAAATGTACTCATCTTCTGGAACCTGCCCCTCACCACCACCATCTCCATCTATTGAAATGTACTCATCTTCAGGGGCGAATAGTACACGTGACTGTTTAGCAGCGTCTCCTGACGAAGCGTTTACTTCTTTGCTACTTGGTTCAGGGAACTCTTCGTAGTCGGGTTCAATCTCTTTTGGGATTTTAATGTTGGATTTCTTTGGGAGTTCTTCGTAGTCGGGTTCTACGTCTCTTGGGTTTGTTGATGTTTGGGTGAGTGGTTTGGGGTTTGGGAGGGGAGTGGTTGTGGGTGGTGGGGTAGATTGGGTGAGTGAGGTGGTCGTGTCGCCCATGTCGTTGGTGAAGTTTGGATTTGTGATTCCAGGCTCGGTTGTTGTTGTTGGTACGTCGTTATACATGCTTGTCTCTCCTCCAAAGCTGAATCTGTTTGAGTTGTTGGTGTACGGGTCTTGTGTTTTGTTTTGAGTTTGTATTTCTTGAGGGCTACGAAACGAGTCTCTTAGGAAGTTTTGTAGGGTCGACAGTTGCTTTTCTTAAGAGAAATAGACAGTAGGATCCTGCCAGCACTGAAGCGACGCAGAGGACGCTTGTACTAATCACTGCTACTACTAACCCCGTGTTTGAACACTCTCCTTCTTGCTTCTCTTCTGTAAATTGCATCATTTTTTGGTTTAATTTTTTTATTACTGTTAATTGTGCATTTTTTTTAGAGACCTTACCACAAGGATCATCGTCATCACAGTCGCAAGGTTCTTGTGTTGTTGTTGAAGGGCATGGTGTAGGTGGTGTTGTTGGTGGACAGTCACAAGGGGTTGATGGACCTGGTGAAGTAGCACAAGTTACATCAGTGATTGGGCATTCAGGACAGGGTGTTGTTGGTGGTGGGGTAGGTGTTGATGGACAGTCACAAGGGGTTGAAGGACCTGGTGGAGTAGCACAAGTTACATCAGTGATTGGGCATTCAGGACAGGATGTTGTTGGTGGGTTATCTGTAGGACAAGGTGTTGTAGAGGGTGTTGATGTACAGTCACAGGGTTCAGGGGAGGGGGTGCACTCGGGTAGGGGTGTTGATGTACAGTCACAAGGTTCAGGGGTGGATGAGGGATCTGTAACGAGAGGAGTGTATAAAATCATGTGATTTGAAAGTATGGTTGTTTGTGTGTACCTGTTGGACATGGTGCGCAGGTCGTGGATTCGGATGAGGGTGGAAACTCTGATGAATCTGGTGGGGTTGTTGGAGTGCAGTCGCAGGGTTCTTGGGTTGACGTGGGACAATCCTGCGGGGTTGTTGGAGTGCAGTCGCAGGGCTCTTGTGTTGACGTGGAATCTGGATAAAAAGTTCATATTTAAGTTAATCACTTAATTAAGATAAGTTAATAAATTAATTACCTGTAGAACAAGGTGTACACTCTGTAGTCTCTGAAGTGGAAGGGCACTCTGTTGTCTCTGGTGTGGTTGTAGGACATTCTGTGCACATCTCAGTCGTAGTCGTACTCGGCTCAGTTGTTGCCACATCAACAGGAAAAGTTATGACAACGGTTGCCACAGTTTCCAGATCATCCGAATACGCAATNAATTTCAGTTGGGCGGGGCCATCAGGAGTGGTTTGTTCGAGAATGATACCCGAATCTGTTGGTGGGGTGGTGCTTCCAAACTTGTAGTTTACATTTAGAGTGCTCGTTGCTTCAGGGAGTACACGAAAGTTATCCGCTTCCGGCCAGGTTTTAAAATCGATAACGTTGATGTTAGTATCGAATTTTGGAGCATCCGGCATTGGGAATTGCAACGTTAAGGTTGGTTGGTTAATTGTCTCTTTTTCAGTGATTTTCTGTGTCGCCAACAGGTTTACGTCTATTCTTTTACCAATCAACTCTGGTACTTGTCTTGTGAAATACAACTCGTTTGTGTCAGGGAGAAAGGCGAGGAACTCTGGCAAGCTCCCACCATGCACCACAGAGTATGTGTAACTTGAAGTACCCCCACTAATCTCATCATCCGGATCATAAGCTTCAGGTTTTAAAACTAATTTATCATCCACTTCCGGCATTGATATTACGTTTTCGTAGTACTCCTCACTCCTGAACCGAGGATCCAACAAGTCTTCATCCACAACAAATCAAGGTCACGGGAATAGTGTCTCCGTAATTCACGCCATCAAATGGTCTGATCAAGTAGTCATATGTCCCTACAGTTAGGTCCCCATCTACAAACAACTCCACATCGTACACAAACGCGTGCTCTATATAGTTTACTTTCTCCCTGAACGTTGCCCGAAGGTTATCCGGTCCTTCTGATTCTGATGAGCGAATCTCCAAAACTGGTCGAGTGACATCATAATCTGTAGCCATAAACTGGTTTTTGAGTTCCCAGTTTAGTGGTACAGATTTATCCCACGTAGTCTTGATCTTGAACTCCAGATCTGGTTCCGTTCCAGATCTGTTGAACTGTGGCGGCCTGTTATTTGTATCAATTACTTCAATCCAGAGAGTACACATCTGAGGTGGAGGTGACTCCCCATCAATTTCTATTATTAACCCATTAGCAGGGCTACCAGTCCCACCAGCGTAACCTTGGTAATCAATCGCTTCCCCAAAACCCGGTTGTTTAGCAAATATTTTGATTTCAAACACCCCATCATCTTCAGAAAAAGTAACATCAAGTACTGACCCTGGAACTACGGTAGGGGCCCCGAACCTAACTGACGTCACTGGTTTTGCTAGTTTCCCCATCCATAAGACCTTGTCCCCCTCAACGATGTCTTCTGCAGGGAACTTTATAACCCCGAAATCGCATGATAACACCAACGGTAGTTTAACTGCCACTAAAATTATACTTAACGATACGATGTTAAATATACGTTGCCTCATTGTGCATGTCGTTGTGAAAATCTG
>JAITYZ010001945.1:0-13494 GCA_027744595.1 Paronellides praefectus
GCTTGTGGAGGACTGTGCCGTTGTTGTCATTTTAAAGTTTTTTTTTACATTTTCAGATTAATTTACGATGTGGAAGTGTACAAGAGACAGCAGCTTGTTTTAAAAAAATATTACATGGCTAGTTTAACAATAGAATTGGAGGAAGTAGGCGTTCCTTTGTAAGTGATCGGGAATTATTATTGTTATTATTTTTAACAGTTGGCTCAATTCAATTGCCTTAAACAACTCCCCCGTATAAGCTCAGCTTTCACCTTAAATTTGAAAGTACAAAAATTATTTTCAGTCTTACCTGTGCAATAATTTTTACTTTTTGCAAAAAAAAAAATTAAGCAATAATTGTGGAAGCATCAATAAAAAAATTGATTATCATAATTATAAATGGCATAGTTTATCATTTGTGAAGAAACATTGTACATTGGTTTTTTCAAAGAAAAGTTTATCGCATTCCCGTTTTCTTTTTGATGCTGCTGTGCAGAGAGTGCAGATTAGGATGAATGAAGAATACTAAAATGCAATATGAAATCCAGTCGAGAGATTGAGGCAAAAGATATCAAGATTATTACCACTGAAAACTTGCCACATTAAATATTACAAGTGGATCAACAGCAGCGCGCAAAAAAAATAAGTTTTATATTTTTGATGGTGCAGTGGATCATTAAAGTAATTTACATGGGCAAGGGAATTAAATGAAAGAATAAAACACTTTTCTAGAATGCTTTTTAGCATTATTATTAATACAGCAAATGCGAGAGTTGAAGAAACATTCATTTATTTATTTTAAATCATGGTTGGTTTGGTTGGTTGGTTTATTTCAGAGAAAAATGGCAGCAGAGGATCGTAAAAAATATATTTATCTTTCGTACACACCACACTTGCATTTTACACCACCACCACCACACCACCACCACCGTAAACACCAGCCCCGTGTGGAGAGAGATTCACCAACATCATCATCATCATCCAAACCAGAGCACGTATTCGTGTAATGATGTAGTAATTATTGTTCGAGGTAATGAATAATCAATGCATTCATTCCTTGCGACTGGATTTAGTAGCTAATGGCTAAAAAACGGAGACGATAAAAATGAATTCATGAATTGTATGATATACAACTTTGTAGGAAACGTGGACATGGGGGATATTATTTTTTTTAAAGAAGAAAAAACTGGATCGGCAATTAATAAAAAGAAAACCATCATAACAGGAAATATAAGAAACATTCAAAAACATTCAAATGACAAAAAAATCAAACTAATAAATTGTTTTTGAAAAATCTTGCAAAATCCTATTCCCAAACAAAATATTTAGCAGTTTTATGCAAATATAGGATATAGTTAGGTGCATGTACAAGCTTACAGCTATCGATGTATTAAAGGGATCATCTCGCTATGCGTACGGCAATATTTGGTCATCAATATTCCAGCAATTATTGAGCGTTGACACTCATCAATTATGTAAAGATAAATGCAAATAGTAAAAAAGATGTAAAAAGTGCAAAGATATTTAGGAAGCCTGCATGAATGAAATAATATTTTTTCCGAAAAAAAATATAAACATGTACATTATAAGAAAATATTATTATTACCCGTGTCTCGTTAAAGTAAATTGCATAATGTAACTGTGTGCTGTTGTGTGCACTCATAGGTATCTCATCCCTTTTCATGTTCGTCGGAGCGTTTCTCTCTTTTCTGGTTATTCCTCAATGAACATGATAATAATGATGAAAGAAAAGGCATTCAACTGTACGCTGCGTTGTGAAATCAAAATTGTAAATAAAGTTGTTATTGCTTGAGCATTCTATTTAAGATTAGTAGGATAATGCGGATGTGCTTCTCATATCAAATTAGTTTGCTAAATGCTAGCAATACTTTAAATTAAGCTCCGAAGAACATCCAATCATTTAAGTATTTCAAAAGGAAAAAGAAGAAGAAATGTTCACACTCTGTCCCAATCAAGGCGGAATGCATTTTTTCACATTCAATTTAAAAAAAAATCTGATGCAGGTTTATTTTATAGAAGGATCATATCAGGGATTATTTAAGTAACCTTCATGTACCAAAAGGACGTTGCCATCATTTTGTTGATATTCATATCCCTGCATCGTTCTTATTATGTAGCTTGTAGACACGTATATTAGGTAAGCTTATTTATGTAACGCATCCCATGATGCACAATAAATGACAAGGGTAAAAAAGCTCGCTTTTATTTCACGACGAGATCAAAGAGGAGAAACCATGATTATTATGCTGAAATGTGAGCAGAAATGGAAATGGCTACTTGCTGCACACGAGAACACACGCATATAGCACCGATTTAAAGGCGGAGTTCAAGACCCCCCTTTTCCCACTTTAATATGAAGCATGCATACCATGTACCTATGTAAAAGAAACAAGAGGAAAATGATGCGAGGAGGGGTTGCAACACCAAACCTTATAAAAAATCATGCAATTCAGTCGTCAAGTTCACGTCAATTTCAAATGCGTACGAGAAATCTGTGTGAAGTATAAAGCATAATATATTTTTTATGGGGAATGGAGAGCGTATGAATGGAAGCCATGAAGCCAATGTCTACTAAAATGAAAGCAATGTTGTTCATATGCACTTTACAATATCCTTGTATTTTCGGTATGTAATATGCAAACGGTATGCAGTCTTCATCTTTGTACGCTGGTGACAAATGAGACAAGAAAAGGTTGAAGTTTTAAAGGTATTTTTTTAAATTGTTTTTCTTTTTTGAAACTTTTACTGTATATTTGCTTTTCACTTTTTTAAACTTAATTATTATAATAAAATTTTTGCGATTCGGTAGTATAATACACGAAGTTGAATAAATTAACTTTTTATAATATAATATTTTGATGTAGTTTTCTTATTTAGACTTAATTATAGTCATTATGATTAAAAACGACAATAACTTTTTTTATAACTTAACACTACATACATACCTATAATTACATTACAGGGTTTAATAATACTTTTCAAAACGTTTGTCAAAGACAAACAAAATATATATATTGCATCAAAAAGATCAAACTGTAGTTTCAAATACATTAACATCCATCCTCAGTTTGTAAATAGAAAGATGCTTTTTAAAAAACATGACATTTTTTTCTCTAATTTTCAATCGAAAAAATACCAATTTGAAGAGAAAAACTTTAGAGAGCATCAAACGACTATTTTCTGAGACAAGTTAACTGAGTGATTTATATAATTATTATAATTATTTATTTATTTACTGACTGACTTTTCATATAATATTGTTTGTGTATGTATTATTGCAAATTTGCAATAAAAATTGCTATAATATTATGTATTTATATTAGAAATGAAGTATATATGCATAATATTTTTTTTTGTTTGATAGTCGAGGATAATCATGATTTTGATGATCCTTACGTTCTATGAAAATTGTGATGCATGGCAGCAGCCATTTCCTCGTCGTCTGAGTATTCCTCATCCATTACGATCTCTTCCTCGTCATCACTCATGCCCTCCGAGTAGTTTCTCGTCGAGTCTGCTGAAGTGGCTGAGGATGAGAGATTGGAGCCAGAAGTGGGGAGATCTGAGCGTGAGCCTCCTCCGTACTTTTTCTCGGATTGCTCTTCCTGTTCCGTTCTCTTGTGTTTTGTGCGACGATTTTGGAACCAAACTTTGACCTGTTTTTTTAAAAGGGAAAGTGGAAGTAAAAGTTAATTAAATGTTTTGATAAATTGCATAATTTAAAGTGAAAAAGTTTACATTTTTGTGTTAAACTTTTTCGATTTTAAAAGAAATCTTTGAATGTTATTTTGTTTATAATAAAAATGTGAGAGCTCGGGACCTATAAGGAATACACAGAAATAAAATAATTTACTTTGTATTTTGATCAATGGGATACTGCTATCAATATGATGATAGATTATTTGTCACACAGCAAAGCAAAGTTAAAACCGTAAAATTTCATGAAACACACGAGTAATTTGTAAAATATATATTGAGAATAGAAAAAAGATTATGACTAAAAGTCTAAAAAGGAATTTTTGGTTTATTTATGGCTTCAATAAATTGTCTGTGCTACAGAGCGAAGCATTTACTCAAAACAATTTAAAAACTTAAAAGTCGTTTGATTTTTTAAAATTTGTAGTGGAGTTACTGTTCCTTAAAAGGTAGTAATAGTGGTCTTAACTGGTTTGTTGACATTCCCAATTTGTGTATCGCTATTTCGTATGTATTTTTATGTATGTCCATTCTTACCAGGGCCAAAACGATGTGGAAACATCCTTGATTGTCTCGCTAAAAGCCAAGGGTACAATGGATGCGAAGCTGCTGGATGAGGTTGAGCTTGAGCCCAGGGTGGAGGCAGTCCAGAATGATGATGTGCAGCTGCTGCCGCAGCAGCAAAATTAAGTACCCCCGGTGGATAGCCTCCAAATGGGGGAGGTAATCCATGAGGACCAGCCATACTGTGACCTGTTGGTGAAATATGTGGTGGTCTCTGTCCTGGCATGCTTGGCAAGCCTGGATGAAGAGGATTTGCAGGATGAGCTGTGTGAGGATTATTATTACTATGAGTTATCGGGGAATTGCTTCCTGGAACTGTAGTAGTGTCAGTTGCACTCGCACTACTTCCAGGTCTTGACAATGGAGGGGAGTCTGGCAGTGCTGATTTGCGACTGTCGCTACTTGGACTAGGACTTCTGGAAGAGGTGGAGGATGCACGATTGTTCACTGCACTTGAGTCACCAATTTTCTCACGATGATGATTACCACTACTGGCATTGTTATTACCACCACCACCACCACTTGAAATACTGTTGTTAACATTCACAAAAGCAGGATGAAGCAAATGTGGCAATTGTCTTTGTGCATGGATTGGAAATGGAATTGGTCTGATTGGACCATTTCCAATACTGTTGTTATTGTTTAAATGGTGAAGGGGAAATGGGTAAGGAAGATTTGCAAGGGAGGGCTTCATTTCCCCACGGGAAAAGTTTTCCTCTTGCTCTTTGATGCAACAGGGATCCGGACTTGAAGGGCCAGAGGAAGTATTCCCATTACTCTTTTCATTTTCCACTGATGATGAAATTTTTTGTTGAGATCTTTGTAGTGACTTGAGTTTGCTAATATCTTCTTCGCGATCATTATGATGATGATGGTATAACTTATTGTTGTTATTTTGATGATGATGCTTTTTTGAGTCTCCACCTCCCCCTTCTGCACCAACTATAGAGTCAATAGAGAAGCCAATTTTAGGCCGGTGTGTGGTGGTGGTGGGAGGAGGAGGAGGAAGCACATTCGTTGTCGGAGCTGAAGGCATCATACTAACTTTAACTGGGGCAATGATAGACACGATCACAAACTGGATAAACCTTTTACTGTGGACACTGTTATTGCTGCTTAGTTTAGCGCGTTGCTGGTTAAAAAACAACTCATAGCACAGTACTTTCCATTTGTAAAGGTTCATTTTGGAAACACCAAAGGTGCTTCAGCAGATACGCTGGTTGCGTGCATTCCAAGTTCCAAGCGGATGCAATTTATTTTATTTCTAACTATAGTACTTTTATTCCATCAACGCGCAGATGCCTCTTCACCATCTATTATTAATGCAGAATTTATTGATAAAATAATTTTATTTTGTGTCGCGAAAACTTGTTAATTTTGTTACAAAAATCACTGCACTTCAAGTCATTCTCTTTCGTCTACAAAACTTCTTTTGCTTACAAGTATCTCACAAAAATATAACTTTTCTTTAGTTTTTCTTGCTTGCTTCAGATCATCCCAAACCAACTTGTGTAGTAGTAGCAGTAGCAGCAGCTCTTTCCACTTTATGTCTTACTGAACGGACGACCAGTTAACCAATGAGCCTGTAAACTAGCTTTTCACGTCTCTCACTCTTTCTCATATTCTTACGCTTGATTCTGATCACGGCTATGCTACTAATACTACTGCTGCTGTTACTTCTGCTGTGGTAAGCCACTTCATTATTCTCCCTTCCCACACAACAACGCATTACAAAAAGTGAGTGTGAGTAAGGCAAGTTATATTATTGTTGGATTTTTTCTATGTGCACTCACTCACTCACACAACTCACCATACCAAATATACATCAGTGTTGGATTTTGTGAACAAAATCTCTAGCATAATATTAAGTTCGGTTACACACAGGAAAAATGGATAGGAGGAGTGGATAGGAAGAAAAAAGAGGCACTGCCGTGAGCACACCAAATAAACGAGGGAGAACCGAGAAGTATTATAACAAGTAAAAGTGCACTATGGCTTGTTATAACAAGGCAACATAATGTTCTCTGTTGTGTGTGATTTTTGTAGACATGTAATAACAACAATATTCTTCTCCCTCTACATACATTTAACTTTGATTTTTTTCCTCTTGGTGGCTGGTCTCTCGTCTCAAAAATAAAGTCTCTTGAATTTACTAATCATTATAAAATACCATCAACTTTTACAGGACATACATGCACAGGGTTTACATACATGCTCAATCGTCTTTTTAACGGTGTAGCGTGTAACATTTTTTTCTCTCGTCTTCTTCTTCTAAAGTTACACAATCCATTCCACACAGCAATAAACAAGGTGTTTTTCAAAGAACACGAAAAGCCATAATTTTAGTTTTGTTTAAAATGAAATTGACAACTGGGCAATAAGAATTTTTTTAGTCTGCTTAGCAGATAAAGCAGATAGGTTTACATGCATATAATATGAGGAATACATAATATATAAGCATTGTGGAGTTTAGCCTTAATTGAAAATAAATAATTTTTTGTAAAGGTGTTACAAGTAGGGATGATTTAGCGGTGGATTGTGTACGTAGGTACTTGTAATACACCAATGCATATATAAACATGGGTATAGATAATTCACTGATTGGAATAATGGAATATTTTACAAATGCAAATTTTTTCATGTGCCAAACAAAAGGGACTAATGATGGTAAGATGATGTAAAAAAGATGATGTTGAAGCTGCTGCGCTTGGGATTATGATGATGAATAATATTTGAAAGGCTTCTTCTCTAAAAGCTTTGCATATTATCTTTGAAAGAAAGGTTTATTTGGAATTTTAACTTCAAAACTTGAATTATGCAAGTGATTGTGATGATGAATTATAACTTTTAAATTGTAGGTAGGTATTACACACGCAACGCAAGCAATCTTGTACGCCAGTAATTTAGCAAAATTATTTTTAAATATATTTTAAAAATTTAGGCTATAAACATTTTTTACTATAAAAATATATGTATACCTACCTACCTTAGTTTTTTAATACATGTCTACAATTTTTTAATATTACCCATTGTCTTGTACAATTCGAATAATTTTTATCTGTCTATTAACGAAAAAATGGGTGATCATTACGTTGACATTGATGGGTGGTCTGAAATATCTATACATTCCACACAGCAATAAACAAGGTGTTTTTCAAAGAACACGAAAAGCCATAATTTTAGTTTTGTTTAAAATGAAATTGACAACTGGGCAATAAGAATTTTTTTAGTCTGCTTAGCAGATATAATATTACCCATTGTCTTGTACAATTCGAATAATTTTACCTGTCTATTAACGAAAAAATGGGTGATCATTACGTTGACATTGATGGGTGGTCTGAAATATCTATAAATTTTTTGCAAGATAAAAAATACTTTGGTTTGTTTTTTGTTTTTTTCACACCCTTGGGCAATGTATGCCAGATGTGTGTATAATAATGAAGCTATGCTTATTTCTTATTAGCACAACAATTATTTAAGAGAATACCAAGTGAGTAATTTTACGAATTTAATATGGAATATCAGACAAATTTCAGCTGTTGTTAGTAGAAAATGAATTAATTACTTGTTTGTGTGAATAAATATCAAAAACTCAACACGTAACAATTAATTAAAATACTGGATTTTTTAATAAAAAATTCGGTCATCTTTGTGTGAGATAATTATGATGATTACATAATTGACTTGGGATTTTTTGATACCTTGAAACTGTAACAAATGTTCTAGAAAGTCTAGTCACGAGTTGCGTCTTTTTTGCAAAATGCCATAATAACGCTACGTTGGTTTGGAACCAAAAAGCCTCACTTCAAACACTCCTAAATTTTCTAAAAGATACAATGCAATGAAATGAATCGTTTTTAAGGGTCACAGCAAAGTCATGAAAATAATATTGCTTCATTGAACAAATTTTTTTCTTCCTCTTGTGACTTTGTTGGTCAGACGCACATTCAAACATTCAATTGAAGAAAACAAGATGAATAGTTTAAAAGTTTGAATGAGTTTTAAACAAAATAGTAATATTGAACAATGAAGTTGATGATGAATCGATTTACCTACTTCACTCTATTAACACAGTCATTCGTAAAATAAAATGTCAAGTAGATTGAATACTACCACTATTATTATTATCCATCCAGCAGTGCATTTTCCCATTTGCTAGCAAGTCAACAATTGACTTTATAAAGTAGTTTTGTTATAAATTGAAGAAAAAATCATAAACCAAACCTCTCTCCAGAAAGGTCACGCTACACACAAAAAAGGCTCATTTTGTTACATTGGTATACATAATGTCCGCGACCAATGTAACAATGAAGAACACACCTGGAACGAATTATTGATGATGATGATGATGATGACGGATTCCCTTTCTTTTTTTGTTGTTCAGCAGAGATTGCATTGTTGTTATTGTTAAAGTCAATTTTTTTTTGTATTTTCTATCCCTTGGGAGGCTGGCCACTTGCACTCATTTGTCCCTTTTATAAGCTCCATTTTCTATTCACAATGACGTTATTATGTATCATTGTCATTTTATTGACTTGGTCTATTCATTTATCCACGTACAAGTCAAGTTGAGTCAGCAAGCAGTAGTGAATAGGAAAACATAATAGTGTAAATGGAAACGGGCATTTGGCCAGCATTTCCTCCGCCCCTCTCTCTGCACAGCAGTAAAAAAAATGTTTATAATGAATGACTAAATTGAAAATTTATTGACTTGCTATTGTATTTGCGATGATCATTTTACAAAAAAATACACTTTACGTTAAATACTCTCTAGCTCCAGCAGATGCTGCGATAGCAAAGTAATAACGCTATTTTCACCTTCCAGGAATCTGAATAGTGAAGATCATCATTGTCAATGCCTTGGTACTATTATCATCGTCATCATCATTATCACCTCGTATTCTATAGTCTTTTATGCTGTGCTTTAAATCTACAATAATAAATGCTCATTTTACTGAAAAATAGTCATTTAACATTCTTGTTCATGTTCATTGTTGAAAATCCCTGTCATTATTATTATTGTTATCAAAAGATTGAAAACATGCTATGCTGTTAAATAAATACCTATGTTAATAATAGACTGAGAAAATGTACTTTATATTCTTGTTCTTTTTCACATCTGTCTGCAATGCTGTATACAAGTTGGTGTGCATGTGCATGTATTATTCAACGCATGTATGCAATCAATCTCTGTCATCATATTCATTTAGGTATTCAAGTTGCCTCTATGTAAAAAAATGTGTACGCACAACCAGTGCAGAATAAGACATCAGCAGGAATCTTATATAATAAAGCTTGTATTTAGCTGCGTAATTCTTGTCAATGTGAGCAACGTTGTAATTAACTTTGTCACAAAAACACAATTGGTCCCTTCTGAACTTGACTTGATACATGCATACCTATACCTACCTACATGCTAGTATTTTGAATCTCTGCGTTTGATAAAGCGTGTTGCACGTTGAAGTACAAGTTGAATAGGGTGAATACATCTGAACAAAATTGTTATTCAATTAAGCAAAAAGTATGCGAACCACTGCATTCATTTAATCCATCAGCAGAAGAATGTTTTTCAAACCAATAAATAATAGGCTAAATAAATTGTTTGCATTTACCTGTCGACTCACTTCAGGAGACATTTTGTTTTAATGTTCACCTTTCGCTGTAGACTTCATCAAGAATCGCTGCTTTTTGTTTTAAAATTGTGGGTTTCCAGCGAAGGGGATTCTTATTTTAAATATTTTCCAAATAATCATATCATCATCATACAGTTGTACAGGAAGTATAATTTATAATTTTGGGAAATTGATCTGGCCGTCCGGTTTTTGGTGCTTAGTTATCAAACCGTTTTCCGATTTCGGATAACTATGTATATAAATGCATAAAACCTGATACCCTTTCTCCAACTCGTTGTCAACTCCTCTGACGCTAAAGTAAGATGCTGATAAATATTCTTGTTTATCTTCTAACTTCTGCAATGGCTATAGGTGGAAAGTCCGCATTTTATTTGTCGTTGTAAGATTACACAAGCGCGATCATCTTTTGTAACGTTTTGGTGTTTTTTATGTCATCCCAAATAATATTCGAACAACCATGCGCACAGACAAACAGCATTTAATTCTTCATATTAATAAATTTTTCTTGTGTTAATCGCAGGTAAGCACGCATTGTTACAAAATATACATAGGTATTCTGTGTATATAATACCAAGTTATAAGTGAGTAATTGCTCAAATTTTCATGTACATACGCACATGTGTGAAAAAAATATTATAATAATAATAAATTCTATTTTATTTAATGAATACGCATCACAAGCGATTTTGGTAAATACAACATCACGATTTATCTGCTATCCCGCTGATTATGTAAAATAAGTTTTAAATAAGAATTTTATAAAAGTCTTTCTTATTATCACCTCTGCTTGTATAACATAAGTATATCTTCAAAAAAGAAAAAAAAACTAAACTAACTTTTTTTTCTACGCTTGGGAAATATTTAAAGTGATGATGACGGGAAACATGACATGCAATCCATGTAAACACACCTAAGTAATCAGAATCAGCCAAAATGCAGCGCAAAGCGGAATATTATAGTGTGTATAGCATAATATTAATAGGTACTCATATTTATAATATTATGTGTATAATGATATGATGATATTTATCTTGTGTATCGTGTCAAGAAAAAAATATCAAACATTTTATTACCAGCACACATATAAATACACACAACTTACCATATAGCCTTTTCAATGTATTTTTTATACATATTTTTTTTCTTTATCAAAAAATACCTGTGCTTATTTAGCCTGTCTCTTCCTTCCAATAATAAAAAAATAATCACTTGTTGTAATAAAGTGTAGGCTGAAAAATTATAAAGTCTAAAAATGGACAAAATTGACAAGATTCACACTTGTGCGCAAAGTGGATATTTTATGTGTGTCTCAGAAAGAATAAATCTTTCACTTTGAACAGTTCGTGTGCAAACTTTAATTGTATTTACATATTATGATATGCTGACACATGGGAAAGGTGTGAAAAATGAAGCGATGTAAACAGTTAGCTATCAAGTTTAGAGCAAATCACATCAAATAATATTTAAATCCTTTCATTATTTATACCAATTTTTGTTTTCTGATGTAGATAAAAGGTTCATTGTAACTGACAAGGTGAAAAATAAGCTTGTCAATAAAGTGATATAATTTTATTTTTTTTGCCCAACAAGACTGCCGAATTGACTTGAAACGCGAGCGCGCGTGTCTTCATGTGACTCTTTTTGATTTGCTATTTTATTTGCAAAAAAGAAATTTAAATAAAGTTTAAATAAAGTAGTTATCAAAGTCATCAGAAAAAAAATGTTTAAAGTAAAGTGCATCAAAAGTCTTTAGACTCGGATATCACTATCGATCCACATCACACAACCACCACCACCACACGCGAGACGTGAGGCTTATTACAATCTTATTACCTTTGCGACAGAGCATATTACCATGTTTGTTTGGTAGACTACCGTCCGTCGAGTGCGAAAGGTACAACAACAATATACTTTCGTACTTGTAAAAGTCCTATTGTTTGCCTGTCATGCAGTTTGCGTCTCTATGTGCACATGTCTGGCTGCTCTGCAACATTGTTACAGCTTTCGCGTGGTCCTCTTTTTTCCTTTTTGTTCTGGTTTTCAGGCAATAAAACTGTCTTTTTCCCGAAACATCATTATTTTTACAGCTTGCTCATCTCCACTCTCCACAGTCCACAAACTGCATTGCATACCCATTTTCTCATTTTGTTATGTCCTTTCCGCATTTTTTATTGGATTTTTAAACAATTTGAAAAAGTCAAAGAAGCCTATTTTCCAAAGCCACTAGAGAAAATGATGTCTAATTTAACTTGGAAATGTCAATAGATATCCAGTGTAATTATTTTTAAACTGGATAAATAGAGAGAACACTGTGCGTTTACTACTTTTCCAGCAGATCGCATCACCATTTCATTAAAACCAATTATGGGATATCTTATCAGCCAGAAAATATAAAGGATTAAGTTCAACTTTTTTTTATTTTAGCCAATTCTCAACTAAAAAAAGTCAAAATGAAATTTATTACCATCACAAAACAACATAAAAATAAAGACAAAACCACAATTTGAACACAGTCATCTCAAATTTCACATGAGCTTTTTTGTATCCAACACTTGAGGTTATGCAAAGGTTAAATAAAAGTGGCTGTTGTTTGTGATCTTTTAAAAAAAAGGAAGGAAAAATTAAGTATAAAGATGATTGGGCTGATAAAAATAAATAAAGCTCAGAAGAGACAAAAATAGTATTAAATTAAGCACTTTTGATAGACAGAGACAATATCATTGAGCAATCCACCCGGTTATACACATATTTATATTTTTTGGACGTAGTTTTATTTAAGCTCATTGGAATTCATTAGCATTTCCTACAAAGGTAATGGAGAAAGCATAATAGGATATAATGATACGATATGTCTGTGCTGTGCTATCTCTCTCTCTCTTGTGAGTGGTGGTGTGGTGATTATGGCGTAAGGTTTAACAAGAAATACCATCAGCCTGGAAAATCTTTTGATTAATCAGACAGATGAAATAAATGTACGTTATAAATAGCCCACGTCCACCAAAAAAAACTCCAATGAGCTCTAGATATAAAGTATTCAGCCAAACCTTTTTGCCTAATGAAGCGAAAGAGCTTTACAAAAAAGATATACCTACCCAGGTTATATCTAGAATCCAATTTGAATAATGATGCAATGACTATAGCTGGAGATGTTTTTAAAATTGTTGGTGAAAAATGATCCTTTCCTATCAGCCAGAGTCAGTAAAATATTTAACAGGGGACATTAAACAAATGAGGACGGTAAGCTTAAAAATAAAAATAAAAAATATATAAAGGGTTGAAGAGGAATTATTATTGGGATTCATAAGGGTTAACTTTTTTAAGGACTTTCAATAATCAGTGTCTAAAGTTACCTTTTTAGTGTCTCTTTTGTCTTTTTTTTATCAGGTAGGAAGATCCTCAGTCCTCATCATCATCATCATTGTCCTGTTCACTTTCAATAAGAGAGTGAGATAAAGTCTATATATTTTGTATGCTCATTGAATTTTTTTACATTTAACAACAAAAAACGTGGAATCATTGTGAAATTGATATGGACAGATGATGGGATGAGCGAGCCAAGGTAGAAAAATGGATCAAATTACGAGACAATGAATTTAAATTT
>JAITYZ010001946.1:0-14108 GCA_027744595.1 Paronellides praefectus
ATGATGATGATGATGAGCTGAAATAAAAAGAATTCCTTCCCTTTTCGCTTGTTCACCGAAAAAAAGCAAAAATATATATCCAACTCTCTTTTTCTCAACAAACACAATCCACATTATTTTTAACATACCTACCCACTTGTTTCTATTTTCATCATGCTCAAAAAAAAACCACCCCATCAAACCACCACCACCATTGCAATGCATTTTTTACTACTATTATTATCGCGTATACAGTCTTTTTCATTTTAATACCTCCCCGACGACTTGACTACGCTCACCAGACCATGAATCAATGATGATGATCATGCAGTGGCGATCATCATTTCTCTCATCATATTATTCTCCAAAATATTACTAAACAACCGCATTTTTCTACCTCACAATGATGAATGAATGAATTAGTTTACATATTTCTCTTAACAAGTCGGGATATTTTTTTGTTGCATTTGTCGGTAATTCCCAACTACATATCTCTCCAACATTTTTTAATGATTATTACGATGATCTGGAAATAAAGTATTTTGATGACGACCCGAGTGAAGAACTAAACCAACTGATCCATGAATCTCATTATACCTCATTCATTTTTATTGACGAAAGAAGGTTCTTCAAAACTACAGTACAAAAAAAAGTCCCGCTCATCACTCATTGTCGATCGGGAATGCGAGTACGACGACGACGACAAGTTGAGGATGAATATAAAACTCGAAACTACTGAATCATGATAACGTTCAAAAGACCTCACAGAATTCTACAAATAGCATGTGCTCAAAACAATTCCTGAGAAAACCCGAAAAAATAAAACAGTTGATAAGTTTCTCACATCAAAGCCTTTCGTTCACGACCATCTACCCACCACACCGCATCATTTTTATTTTTCACTGAAAAAAAAGTGAAAACCACAGACTTACAACTGTTTTGCTGATAGACGGTTCTTTTATAGAAAGCAGAGGGGTGAGTTGAATACTACAATCTTTTTGTAAGTTCTTTTGCAAGATTATACCGACGACCCACACGAAACCCAACGAAGCGAATACACATATAATATCGCTCATGATCACTGAATGAACCAATTAATAAAAAAAAATGATCCTACAGAGAAACTGCTCATCATTAACGATCAAGTTTTCTCCGGTTCATTGCGCCTCATAATTTCTGCACCGATTATACGCATCTGTGTGGCAAGTGTGCAGGCAAGCAAGCAAGTTTAAATCCAGTTTTTTTAATACACATGACTCATTCTACATATTCAAGTGCATTCGTTACTACCCAAGAATATAATACTCTCCAAGCAAAGTTTAAAAAAATAGAGAAACTACTCACAAGACGCACATTTCCGTAAAACACAACAGATGCAAATCTCATACCCTTTCCTCCACCCAGGGAATTCACTTCTTGAACGTTTTAATACGATTTTCATTAAAAACATAATACTTTACTTTCAACATCCCATCTCAATCCAAAACAACCCACAAAAACGAATATTAAAAGAGTACAAAACTACCCACTTCGATCATATACCCCCAATCATATCATAAAAATTGCTTCCGGGAATAGTTCCTAATAAACACTTTCCCCGAAAATAATAATAATAACGATCCACCAGATTATTTATTTCGATTTCCGTTAAGTAAAACCCGACAAAACACTAACCAAAAAAATTCCCTTGCGGCTACCCTTTTTATTAAAAAACACCAATAAACACTACAAAAAAATAAACTTCATATGCCATTCATTCAAACATGTCACGTTTACAAATCCACTAATACGATTCCAACTGACAACGTGACATCACATCGCCCCAAGAGACACGCAACAAACGCAACCCCACATGATATAAGAAGCATACACAAGCCTCCCTCCTACTCCACAACCATTTCATTAACCCTCCTAGCTCCCATCAAGATTAACATCCCCCAAAACACCGATAGTTTTGACAGAAACGCATTACGAAAAAAACAAATGGCACGTTAAAAAAACCCTCTATCTCTCTCTCTTGACATTCAAGATCCTGGATTAACGAACACACATCCAAATGCACTCGATAAAGAGTATATAAAAACCCAACAATCCCCCCCCATTTTCTCTCATCCAATTATCAAATCATCATCAATTTCCCCAAAAAAATATTCAAATATCCCAAACTAATCTTATTTGCTATTTGTGCATCAAACAAGTCAATAACCAAAAATCCACATAAACCCACTCACCCATCATCATCAGAATAATATCCAAATCAACCCAAAAGATAACCCGTAGCCTCCACAAAATTATTAATAATGAATCAAAGCCTCTTATCACGAGTATTGTCCGCCGGAAGTAGGTCAACCACACATTATGATATTTGATAAGCGTAAACAAGAACCTATAACCGTCCTACATACAAAAAACACACCACAATCAACCAACACCATTCCCCCCGAAAACATTAAAACATCCAAGAATAAAACATTTTTTTTTCCGAAGAAGAAACCCGATAAGAGCTGCCCACATCCTCGTATGCAGATTTCCATGTCATTAAACACACCACAGCCAAAAGGCGCGCAAGTGTGTTATTTTGAGGTGGTCATGTCCCAACAAACTACTGCTCATCATAATACATAAAGTGTCACCCAATAATATCCCAGTTCCTGTGGAAACCGGTGTGCACGTTCAAGCGCATCCGCTTATAAAAACATACATACCCAATATAATATCCATACCGATAAACTCATAAACGGGAAGTCAGAAAAACACACCACCACGCAGCACCACCGGTCAAAAAAAAACAGCACACTACGTGCCCATATGCCCCGTCATCAAACCACAAAAAAACATTGAAATTAATAGCGTCCCTCCACAAACGTCCGGTTTGCTCATGGTGCACCACACACACACACACACACACCATCTCTCTCATCCCCCTTCATCCATTCCGCCATATACCAAAAAAAAAAAAGCCATCCATATACAAACCCACCAGGTTAATAAGCCAAGGGTACGCATAATAAAACATATATACCGGCACGCGACAAAACTCCATAATTACTTCCCTCTCAGCACATGGCAATATATACAAGCCAAGTAGCCAAGCAACATGTTTTCCTCATTTCCACTACAACTTTGCACCAATATGCCTAAAATAAGTGTGCCTGCTGCACATCAATCAAAATACGCAACAGCTTGCATACATCACACCAATCCATTCGCTAAATAAAATCCCAATACGCAACTGGTTGCTTCTTTAAAACCTTGATTTCCCCACTACCCCCCGATAAACACCGGGTGCTCTAAAATTCAAAACAACACGGTCAAAAAAAACTCAAGGCCCTACATCTCATACTCCCCATATGGAACACTACCTACCATCCATCCATACATCCATCCATTCTAAGCCCTTTAAACCACGCAATACTGACCCTTTTGTACTCTAAACACTGAAACTTGATGATCTCTCCTGTAATCAAGACCAATGGCACGGGCCAAAAAAAATCTCTCTCATCATCATCCTCCATCCCGTAAATGCACGTAAATACAGTTACACTCATACATATCAACAAGCTGCTGTGTGACGATATCCCATAACAATCCCACATCTGCAGATTTTCCCCCAGAAAAAAAAGATCAACAAGCAAATAAGATCTCCAAACAATCATACAAAAGAAAAGGTCTCAAAACACAAAATTGAAAAAAAAGAACCTGGAAAACATCTGCCAGAATAAGGACTTGTAGAAAACCCCGTAGGTGCGTATAAGGGACTCTCTTACAAACTCTCTAAAACTGCTTGTTGATCAACCAACCAACCTACCTCTAAAAATCCATATGCTGTACACCTTTTTTTCTCTCAAACACAACACTACCTATCCCATCCAATGATCCCATCCAAGAGAAAAACTGCAGATGCGTTATGAAAAAAAGGTGTTGCTTCATACGCGCATCTGCTACCTATAAACCCCATACTGCTTTTTACCAAACACACAATTTTTCCACCTATCCTACTTAAATGTTTTGATCCTCTCATCAATCGAAGCTTGTTGCTCTATAGCCAAAAAAAAATACGATGCACTGCTACTGCACATCACCAAAATGCAACACATAAAAATTTGATGGAATTATTAGCCTCATATCTCCAAAATAAAAACTTATCATAATTATCTACAATTTACATATATACACAACCTACAACAACCCATCCAAAACGATGTAGTAGCCGAATAGTAAAAAAACCGACAGCATAATAAAAACATGTCTCCTCCAGCTAAACTCTTATTCCGTATATCAAACCACTCTCAGTCCAGGTAAACCGAGAAGCGTGCCTAAAAACTCCATCTCCTCCAATTTCCCCATCTGCGTTTATCTTAAGACAAACTTTTTTTCACAAAATAATTTCCCACACACATGCATCCACTTTCTTTTCCCTTACAATAAAAAAGTCCTTGAACCAAGAAAAGAGCATATTATACACACATCCCCCATTGAACACACATCTCCCCGAACAAAGAATCCCAAAAAGATCATTCAACAGGAGAAACCACAACATCCGATTCCACCAACAAAAACCAGCTTTTAACAAATTTCCTCACAAGAAAATACGTATACATACACATACCCACTTGCAAACACACAACGTAACTACGCAACAAGCTGCACCAACAAGAACAAGATGATCCTCATCCTCATCTGCTACCTAATAACCTTATGACCACTCCACCGTGGCACGTGTCACCGGAAATTACACATGTGTGTACCGGTCACTACAACAACCAATCCTAATAATAATCGTACAAGTTTATATCCACTGCAGCTGGAATGTTCATTTTTACGCAACACACACTACACACATGTGCGTACAAAAAAAACACAAAAACGCACAAATAATCACCCTCCCCATCAAACATCATCAAAAAGCACAATCAAAAACATTAACGCATCTGTCTCTTCATGAATAAATAGTGTCATCATCACAAACCAACCAACCCCGGAGCCAAAAGACACGCGTCATGAAAAAAAAGTCGTCTCGACAAACTCGTGCCAGCATCAATCTCAAGTCGTGCACATATTTTTTAAAAAACACACGTTCTTCCTTAAAACACTCATTTACCCCACCATGATTAGTACATTAAAACATGAGTACAGACAGAGACGATTCCCTAATTTCATTAAAAACACTCACTAAATCAAAAATAAAACCTTAACAAAAAAAACCCGATCATTATCATAAAATGCAAGGCAACCCAATTCCAACAAACGTGAAATGCATTAACCCATGCGTCCTGTTTTTTTCCTCATCATCCCGTCTCTTTCCTGTTTTTTATCCTGTTGTCCAAATACAAAATATAACCCGCTTTTCCTCAAGATAACATTTTTACATACGTACCCACTTAAAACCCCCACAAAATAAAACCCTTTCCCATTGAGAATTTCCGGTCGCATCAAAAAACCTCACATCTTTAAAAACTTAACCATCATAATCTTCCCAACTGAAAATAATAAACGCGTCCACACGAAATAAAAAAAATCGTGTTAAAAAACATCTATACTACGTAACATAACGTCTTATATCCCTTCCTCCCTTTTTCCCTTCCCCATTCTCTTTACACATCTACAAAGCTACAAAACAAAAACTGTTCAAGAAAGGGTGACGCACTTCATCTCTCAACTGGAACGCTTACACACACAACTGTGTGATGGCATATTTTTTTTCTTCATAAAATATGATCCAACAAATAATCATGATGTTACAAAGAGGAAAGAAAATAAAAAAACAAGAAGCGCATCATAAAAAAGCACAACAACTGCAATAACAGAAATATCTACACAAAACAGCAACAATAAAAACGCGAGTGGTCTTGCGCGTCTATTTTACAGCCATGATGATCATCATCTTCATGTCACGTAAAAGCTCGAGTTTCTTGTTGCTCCTCTGCGAAATATCCTGTCTCTACTCAGTATACTCTCTTCGTACATACTTGTCAACTTGACATGATATTTCGAATTACATCTCAAGCGACAGTATACACAAAACATGCAGCGAACGAAACGTATAAAAAAAGTGATAATAATAATGAGCTCTCTGAATATCTTAAAACAATGCGAGTGAGAAGAGGAAACCACAATGATCAAAACATGAGAAGATTCCACCAAAAAGTCAGGTCATCATCAAAAGATAGACGAAAAGCAAGAACAAAAGAATCAAATATAATTTCAAGACTCATGTTGCATATAAACGTGCATTTCTCTTAACACTCTGCTCTTGTCTCTCGTTTTTGAATGAACAACCACCAAAAAAGTAACCAGGAGGGATACAAAAAAAAGTACAAAAAAGGTAACGCACCAGCAGCTACTCCTTCCTCCTGACCTGCAAATTGCTCCTTGAGAGAAAAACGCACACCGACAACAACGCAAACGCAGCAGTCCATGTAGAACAATCATCATGATTATTTACTATATACCAAGAAAATTTCCAGAGAATGGGAACAGGTGCCTATGAGCATGAGTTTGAGTTTTCAAAGATTTTAAAAAGAGAATGATGATCATCATCAGAGAGAGCAGTGGAGCCGTGAAGGAAAGCCATGCTACGTGTGTTTTTTTAGAGAGACAAGAACCTATCATTGTAGTACTACCACAAACCGTCTAACAACTTGGGTCACGGTCAATGAATTTTTTCACGAAAAATTATTTTAAAGATTACATTTTCCAGTTAAGAGAATTGTTTCTTTACCCCTAAAAACCATAGTAACTATACTGACTACATGACTATATAACAAATAAGAATGAATATATGTAGTTATACATGAGTTTGTATGCATGCAAGATAGATAGGTACACAACAACGCAACGTATAACGATTGATGATGATGACTTGAAGTCGCAGGTGTGTGTTTACTTGGTGTGCGTTAGCGGAAACATTATATTAGTGCTTTTTTTACTGCATAACAAGTTAACTTATTATATTTACCGGCAGCAGAGAGGAAACGTGTACATAAGGAAAATGTTGGCGCAGGGTACAGTCAAAGAAGCCACGCGTTTTAAAACTACTATAACCAACCATTCTTCTTACTTTGCACAAGACCTATAC
This sequence comes from Paronellides praefectus, assembly GCA_027744595.1. Taxonomy (NCBI): domain Eukaryota; kingdom Metazoa; phylum Arthropoda; class Collembola; order Entomobryomorpha; family Paronellidae; genus Paronellides; species Paronellides praefectus. The sequence goes on from JAITYZ010001946.1 coordinate 7,058, forward strand.
TCTGTGTGTGTGTACCCAACATAACATTTTACTGCTGCTGACCGATATGTATGAAAAAAATATATTATTTATGCCTTTTTATACCGGTATCACGTATGTATCTACTTGCTACGTACTTAACTGCACGATTCATTCAGAAAAAAAGTATTTCAGAATAGCACCGGCAGATTGCAATATACAAAGTTTATATATATTTCGCCTGCATATATATTCGCATAAACATAAATAAAATTAATTATTTGTGTGTATCATGCATCAGCAGCAGACTTTTTATTTATTCCAACTCAACCCATTCATCCATCCGTATTTCCTTCATTAAACATGCACAGAAACTTGGCAAATTTTTTTACAAGCAAACGAAAATAAGATACGTACGTAGTAGCAGGAGGGTTGAGAGGAATAGAAAATATATATTTATGCGTTTATCTGGTAATGAGGTATATTGCGCGATGTTATGTTATTAATACTTTTTTCTGTTACTTTGTTTTGAAAAGAGGGGGAGAGAGAAATATGCAACACGCATGCGATATATTTGTGAAANTGGTAATGAGGTATATTGCGCGATGTTATGTTATTAATACTTTTTTCTGTTACTTTGTTTTGAGAAGAGGGGGAGAGAGAAATATGCAACACGCATGCGATATATTTGTGAAAATTATTATTTTTTTAAGGGATTCTCTCGCAAGTTTGCGAAAATGTTTGGTATTGTTGCACATGTCATCGCGGGATGATGATGAGAGCGTTTAAACATACATGACATGGCAAGAAATTTGAGATTAAACAAAAAAAGTGGCTATTTTTATATGTGAAAAAAAGGTAGTGGTGGTTTGTTCGTTAATGCGTTTGTATATCAGAAGACAGTCAACAACGTAGAATCATGATAAGCTGAGGTCCAACAAACAAGACGTTTGGGTTTTTACGAGACACAGGAAATCTATCTGGGCTTTTTTTTATTCTCTCTCTCTGTGCATTCGTCTTTTGTTAGTTCTCATTATACAAAAAAAGTCACTTAAAAAAATCTTGTGACTATTGACCATGGATAATGTGAAGTAGACGACGACGACGACGGCATATAAAGCAGAGAGAAGCTACTTAAAACTCGTCGTATCATTTTCATATCGCTTTAATGAATGAGCAGACGTGTATTTACATTTTGATGGGGTAAAATAAGTTGAATACACACAGTAAAGCACACACATGAAATATGATGGGGGTATTTTAACAAAGGACCGTGATAAAAGGCTAAACATCCGGTGGAGTTTGTAAGAATAATATAGCTCATTTGTTTGTGCTTTTACAAGATTTGTTTGGAGAGAAGAAGAAGAACAAAAAGGATATTTTTTTTACGTGTGTTCGTTAAATTCGCGTTACAATGCGAAAAATAAATGGTGAGAACGGAACAGTTAAAATAAAATATGGTTTTAAAAGAATTTTTGTGGACTGGAGATTAATGGTTGGAAAATGAAAGTTATGTAGTTTTTATGAATCTTAATGGGCCTTGACAATGTATCAGCGGGATTTTAACGAGAATTTACAAAGTGAGTCGTTAAGATTTTAAACATTTTTGTTGGAGGAGGAGGAGGAGATTGTCAGGTATTTTGCGTTTTTATGAAGTTGAGATGTCAAAAGTTGAGAGGAACGGGACAAAAATGGAGAGCACAGTTATGACGCGAAAAAAAATTGTATGAAAAAAGGTGGATATTTAGCTCCTGGGGATCGTGGGAGCTATGATTGTTTAAGAACGGAAGTTTTTGGATGTGTTTTTCAGGTAAAAGGATGGATGATGCTCAGCAGGAGTTCAAGTTGTTGGCATTGTGTGCACTGGGAGCACTTTTGTATGCAGTACAATGGGATTATGAAATGAAGGGGATTGTTTTTTTTTGGACAATGAATTGGTAGTATTTCGTAGGAACACCCGAGTTCTTTTGGAGTGACCACTTATTTTGTTACTTTGGTCATGTTGGTCAAGTATATATACGCAAAAGTTGGTTGGTTGGTTGGTATACGGATAGATCTTGAGAGAACCCTAATAAAAGTTTAGTGAAGGAATTCTGGAGAAATTGTGACCAGAGAGTTCTTTTTTTTTGATGTTACATAACAAGTTATGCGTGCTACCACCCACTCCTCCAGTAAAACCTTATCTTGTTCTGAGCAAACAAGTTATATAGTATCACGCAAATAGTAATAAATCAGTATATCGCACAGAGGTGGTTTATGACCAGCTTCACAAATTAGCTTGGTGGATTTATGGACGTGTACAAATAAAAATGTGAAGAAAAACGGGATTGAGGAGAGAAGAGCAAAAATGCGTTGTGACATATAAAAGGGGGTGTAATAAAAGCATCAGAAAAACTTACCTGTAATAAACCCGTCTGTCTTTTTAAAACTGGTCACACACAATAACAATCTTATCCACGCGGTGGGTTGTCCTCGTCAAATACAAACTGATTGATGAGAACTATCCTGGTCTTCAGGTGGGATTCTAATCGTATTGATTCGACTATCATTGTCGTGATTTCGTTGTATGTTAACTGGCTCATAGTGATGACCAGAGAGTAACAGGGGATTAGGAACGGACTTTTCAGCTTTTCGACTTTTTTTTTTGATGCGATGCTCCCGCTGGTGGTTCTGCTATCCTGTTCACTTTTGACGGACACAGACAATGTGATCCGGCCGACTAATTACCTGCATACAAAACGTAACGATTTTATGATAACTCAATCCTGTGTACTTGTGTGTGTGAACTTACATGACACTTTTATTGACAGGCTTGCTTACGTTTCATATCTTCTATTTAATTATGTTGTATCGTGTGTGGGAAGATACGGGGTGATCACACGGGGGAAATACTATTATTGGATATTTTCCTATTTTTGGAGAGAGAAAAAGAAACACGTTACTACTTGATAATAATAATTTTTGAATGACATTTTCAATTTTGGTTTTAGTGACGTGTAGTAGTCTTTATTCTTGAACTTTGGTATATCACTCACTTTGATGACTAGACTCAGTGGCTTGTAGACAGGTCCTTTTTTGCAAAACTTGATGCACCTGAGATAACAAAAAAAAGGATGAATGAAGGGCCTGGGTAGCTAATGAACAGTCTCCTCCCTCGACAGTCCACACATCATTAGAATAATCTGTAAAAAGACAACGATATAAGGTAGCCACTCCTACTTACAAAAACATTTTAAATGCGTATGTCGTCGGGTATAAGTACCAGGCACCACCATATCCCAACAAAATCCATCCCAACTCACAGGCAAAAAAAATATATATTAAACAAACATTCCACCACGTTTAATCCGTCTATCCATTGTGGTCAAACAATGAAACCAATTATTAGTGATAATGACCACCAACAGGGGTACCGGGGTCTCGGGGACACCATGTCGCAGGCACTTTTTTTTACACTGACTCACACGGGATGGGATGGTTGGTAGTTTTTAATGGAGACAAGCGATTTTTAACCCTTTTTTTCTTTTGCCTACTAGCCTGGATTTACACGCATGATTACTTGCATAACAAAAAAAAATGGGCGTATGGAGAGAACTTAATTAGAATGCACTTACCATGTTTTTTTACACTTATTTTTCTCAGGAAAAAAATGTTGTTTAATTATTAGTTAAATTTACTACTTTTTCGCATTGTTGACAAATTTTCAAAACACTTGGAAATTTACTTTTCAATGACAAATTTTCAAATCACTTGGAAATTTACTTTTCACATACAACTTATCATTGCCGTCGATAATCCTCAAAACACTCGGTTAATTATGCGTGCACTTTTAGTTTTCTTTTTTGAAATTTTCACGGAAAAATGCTTATTTTTGTGCAGGTTCTTGGAGTAATAATCATCTGTTTTCTACGGATATCTAAGTATCTGGTCACATGTTTGGTTTGTTTATGTTGACATTTGGTCTGTGTGTGCAGACTCACTCGCACAGGTCATTCGATTGCGTTGACTAGTTTTCTATTACCGAAACATACTGATAATTAAACTGATAAACTGGTTAAAGCACAAAAAAACACATACAAACACGTGTTGCTCACATGATTGACTTTTTAGTCAATAAATAGTTTGTTTACGCAACAATGCAAATTGGAGAATCTGGCGCAAATTGTTTACAGCTTTCGCACAAATCCCCGTGGAATTTTTTTTTGTGACTTTTTATTGATGGGTGGAGGGTGGGTGTGTTGAGTTGAGAGAGTGATGATGATGAGAGCTCAGATCACAAGGCAATGGTCGAAAGATGTTTGTAGAAAAGTAGAGAATTTTTTTTGACGCGCAGTAGTTTATAATTTAATGATAGGTTAATTACCTCTTGGGGGATTGATCGGTTTAAAGCTAGATATATTTTAAGTGGATATTTGTAAAGTAAATGGAAAATGCGTGGCAACATGGTAGTCGGTGGCCGGTGGTGGTAGTCATTCATTGGCATTGGCATTGCATTGTCAGTCATGTTTAAGAAAATTGAATTAATTATCGATGTGTGTGGCATCTATTTCCAGAGAAACGAGGAGCTTTGCTTTTGATTTTATTGTTGACAGGCAGAGAACATGCAAACAGGCCACTCCGCCTACTTTTTTAAGTGTGCAGCTACAAATGACAGATTAATTGAATTAAAGAAGGGCAGCCAACTATAACTACAATGAAGATTTTAGGTTGAGTGCACTTATAATAAGATTAGTGTAAAGTATGAATGAACTTAAAGGTCCAACTGCGATCTTAAATAAATTTTTGGGTAAATAAACGTGTGTGTAATGCAGTTCTACTGTTGTGCTGTCTCTGTATCATGCGACATTATTTTGATACTTTAAATATATAATGGTTCTTGTTACACTTATACATATTATGAGGACTAGAAATTTAATTTAATTAATTTAATTTTAAAACCATTCATTAATGAAACCTTTACTCATTCACACTTACACATGGGTCAATAGTCGGACAATTTAAACTGCGAAGTTAGTAAAAAGTTACCAAAATGTGAAATGTGAATGAATGGGTAACTACTCTCCCTTTAGCTGCACAGTGACATCTACCATACGTCTAGGTTCACTACTAATACCGCATCAGTCCAAAAGTGCAATCTAACTTTGTTCAGAATGTTGGAACGGTTTTCATAGTCTGCTTGGTTACTGGGTGGTTTGGGTAAGTGTATGCTAGATGGAAGCACATTACTATGGCATTTTAAACTGCATTTTTTGTAGAAAAAGAAAAATACAAAATGAAGTGTTCATTACAAAATAACAATAGGTATTTAAACAAAGATCCTTTTAACATTAATTTTAAAGCATTTTTTCTGCCGTAATTAACCTTATTCACACTTACTATAAAAGCATGCATTTTGAAAAGTAAATTCTGAATATGTTACAGTTATCTGTGGGGTGGGTTTAACTCATGTAACACGACTCATGATGTTTGATGATTTACTAGCATTGGTAACGTTTCCATATAGCACCTTCCACCGTACCTTGGCGATTACTTTGTTAATTTATGTTTACTTTGCACATTTGAATAGCTCATAGAAGTAAAGGGAAACTAGAGACGGGACATCGTATCCATATTCCAGATCATACACATAAAATGCAGCTTTGTCAACTGTTTGGGGGGTGGAAACTTTCCACTGGAAAGTCAACCAATATCACAAGCATATTCAGATTGTAAACATACCATCATGTCCTAATTTTCAGTTCATATTTTTTTTAACATGAGGAGGTTTCCTGGAGGAATTGGAAAAGTCATACTCAAGTCTTCATGAGTGTAAGTATTTCTTTAAAAACCTTAGGAAAAGACTAGGTTGATGTGTTGGTGGGTTGGGATGCTATTTTTTACTGAAAACAAAATTCTGATCTTTGTTTTTCTGCGCATGCTTAATAATTAAGGGAGGTATTTACATGTCTAGGTGTTTCGAGGGAGACAAATTTTGAACAAATTACATAATATTAACAAACAGGTTACAGATTAGATAATATGAACAAACTCATGTATACCATTCAATTTAAATTTTTAATCATTTGATTTGTAGTTAATTTCTCCAACTTTTTTCCGGGCCAACTAAGAGATGTGACCGATTTTTAAGACAAACTAATCATAACCAATCATATGATTCAAGCTACATACCGTAAACAAATGATTTTGTTGACACAACAACAATCGGATTGTTACAATACAATCCCCTTTTTAGCAACAACTTGCGATTTTATCAACTTCCAAGGGTAAATCATATTATATATTTGACTTTGGTGGATGATCATGAATAGCATAAATTAAATTGCAAGTGAAAATATTATTTACCGTACAGTGATGAAGAAGTAGCTGAAGATGACATTTAAAAAGATTCGTACATGCCATAATATGATGTTATAGTGAAAATAAATGCTCCGTTTTAATAATTTTTTACCATTTTTGCGTACATGTCTATTTAAATATGCATATAAAAAGCAATACTATGAACAAATTTTAATTTTCGGGTACTTGATTATGTTTTCGTTTTATGGAGACTAATATTTATTGTTTTTTTCGGGTAGTTATAGAAATTGACTAAAAAAATAGCTACCTATTCGAGTAACTCACTTTTTGCTTCAAGGGGCAATATTTTTAACATACTTTATGGGACTTTTTTTGGATAGAGCTTCTTTACTAAGACTAGCTCATCAATGTTAGTAACTGCACAAACTTGTAAGTTTATTTTGCCAAATTGTAAATTGAACCAATTGATATAACATAACCGGATTAAAATTGGCTGGTTAGTTAAGGTGCTAGCACGATTTCAATAAATCAAACATCAATCTAACGATATTCAAAACACTTAAGAGGTCGCCTTAAATAGGGTTTAGTTTATATGTCCTCCTGTTTACCGGATTTATATTTCATATCACTAAATTAAAACACATAATGTAATTTCTGTATCCTATGTACTATTAGGGCTGAATGCGAAATGCTTGTTATTGTAGGAATGGCTAATTGTAAGTGAGACCATTATTATTGTCATGACGATAACCTGTTACAGTGTTAACGTAGTTGATTTGTTGATGCTTAGAATAAG
>JAITYZ010001947.1:0-15377 GCA_027744595.1 Paronellides praefectus
ATCAAATTTTATATCTAGACATATGTAAGTATGTATATATGAATAGGGTTTTAAAGTCCCACAAAGAGCATTTGACTGTGAGGCAAATTGGATGACATGCTTAATTGCATAGTAATTAGCAAAAGGAAAAAGGTAATCGATACCTCGATTTTTTAATGGTTTTTCATTTAACGTACGCTTTAATTCTGCACAATGTTTGGAGAGTGCTCTTCTTGTGTGCAGATAACAACCGGAAGCAGTATAAATACAATGCTGAGATTCCGGAAGTGATCGGAGATCAAAGCAAAAGCGATTGTTTCGAATAGTAGAGCAATAGCTACAAACTTTGCACACATATTAGTTCTTGAAATCCTATCATCGCCATCAAAATCTACTTCACCTCGTACATAGAATTAATACCATAAGACTAGGGCATTTCCTATTAGCGTACATGTTGCACAATTCATTTTATATTGAGCCAAGTGTGTTCTCAAACAGATGACTAAAATCAAATAATTAAAAAAAATACTAAAGACTGATTACGACTTTACGATAGAGGTACTTGTAGCACTTTATGTCGTTATTTTTATAATTGTGAGTTTCTTTGAGGTACTTAAAACACTAAAGTCCTGCGTATTTTGTATTGATATTTATTTGTGAAAATGTTCAACCATTTCCCAAAGCAAATCAAAAAAAGTAGCGGGTATTTACAAACAGGAACTATTTTGAAGTTTCATAATAATACACATATACATATTCATTGTACATAAGATATATTTTATGTACCTAATAACCCTTTCCGGTCGCATCATTATCATTTCCGGTGTGCCAGCTTTTATGTGTGTTCATAGGGTAACAACAATGTCGGGCCCCGAATTGGCAATCCCTGTGTCCCAACTAATCTGTTGCCAAGTAGGGAACAGCGCAGCACATGCATAATACCTAGTTTTAGTATTTTATTCATGAGATAAGCTGAGCAATTTTTTCAAACTACCCACTAAAGAGTTGTGTAAAGTGCACTTTTTTCTCTTTAAAATGGGCATAACCCAAGCCAAAATAAAAAAAGAAAGTTGAGCAAGCGGATGGAGAACATAATCATTTGCATATTATCATGAAAGTTGATTTTGACTATTACCATTACACTGTATAGTTTTTTTCAAAACTTTTTTTTATAGTACTGCTTACATTTTCATATAATCCGGAAGTTTTTTGTGCAACAAAACATGCATGTCATGCATCTTTATTTCTTATTTTGTTTAGTAGCAAAAGATAAATTGGATAATTTTTAGAAAATCGCATGAGATGCTGATGATGGAGAGTTGTACAAGCAACATTACATATTACCACGCACGTTGTGTGTAAAACTCTCAAATACATAGCCGAAGAAAAAGTGGAAAGAGACAAGGATGTATTGCTAAAGTTTTGCTAGATATTCAGGACAAAAAGAATGACATGAAAGGGAAAATATAAAAATCTATATTTCTCAGTTTTCGTTTGTTGAGCACGGAAAAAGATGATTGGTGCAGGTTTTTTCAGGGTAAATTATCGAACTATCGTTGTTACGAACTCAAGTTAAAATGTTTATGTAGCTTGTTGCAATAAATATTGAGAAGGATATCATACTTCGTGTATTCTGATTTGCATTCAATATCTGTCGCATTATCCGTCCTGCTAAATATTTTATTTTACAAATTCTTCTGTCCATTCAAACAAAAATTCCGTAGCGAAGGCCAATTTTACTTGAAAAGTAAGCGACAAGATGATGCTCAAAAAACAAAGGTGAAGATGCGTCATGTTAGCGACTGATAAAATTTAAAACTGATTTCGTTGGTAAAGATATGAATTATAGGTCATTTCAATTTCGAGTCTTGCTTAGCACGATATTTTAACTTGAATATCTATACAAATTAAGTTCTTTAGCTGCTTCGTTTTGTTTCTTTTTAATATTAAAGTTTATATCTTCTATTAATATGTTTATGTATGTGTATCCTACCTATCCTAAATATTTTAGGTATGGTGACTAATGCTCTGCACCATTTTTAGATCTTTGCATCTGACGTCATATTAGTGGATAGTAGATATTGTGTGGATTTGTAAGAAACCATTTCAAGCAAAAAAAAATCCATCCTTTCAACCAAACCTATTTTGACTCCAGCTTGTTTATAATATACTTGCACACAAAATCTTATTTTTATGTTTACGAGTGAATCATATTATCAAAATGATGTTATATATTTTGTGTGTTTGCGCCTTCAAACAAGAAAAAAATGTATACTTGTTTCCGTCACATTCATTCCTTCCTCTTCTGTACAACAGCAGTATTTTCCTTCTTTTTTTTTCTCCCCTCCACAACATCCTGTTTGGAAAAATGTGAATTTATATGACAAATCGACGGTAGTTCGATGCACTTTTATTTTTTATTAACTCCAATTGCTTGTTTTGATGACGCAGAAGCAACAATATCAGCATCCATAAAAAAGGAGAGAGAGAGTGTGTACACATCTCTTGTTTTTACATCTCGCTTCAACAACTTTCCACTTTCCCTTATCTCTCTTGAGCTGGAGTGCATTTACTCGTTAAGTGAATGGCAAGTAATTTTCATTCCTTCCATTTTCACTTATTTTCCTCCAATTTTTTCAATTAGCTTTGTGAGCACGCTGTGAATTGTTACTACGCACGAAATTAAATGCTCCCATATATTTTTTTCTCATTTCACTCAATTTTCATTTTGTTTTTTAGATTTCATCTAGGATTAAATGGAATGGGCGTATATTTTGATGCTCACAAAAACTACTTGAGCAAATGTAACTGTTTTGTAACTGGGAAATTGAAGAAAATTAAGTGCTCCTTGTACTTTGGCATGTCTAAAAGTTCATTTTTCAGACGTTAAAGATTTCATTTGAGCTAACCATCCAAATAATTTCCCCAAATTGCTGGAAAAAAAAATTTGCGTGAAAACCGAGGTGATCAAAAATTAAATGATAATTACAAGTGGAACAACAATGGCAAAAGAGGAAAAGTGCTTAACAGGGAAATTGACCATGGCCTGGTTGGCCACCCATCAGAAAACTGCTGCGTTCCCCAACCCTATTTACTCACTTTACCACTACCACTTTACTGTAATATGCGTATCCACTGGGATTTTTTTGGTTCTCCTCAAAACTAAAAATAGTTTCTCTAGTTTTTTGCTTAATGTGTGATCCCACCTGTCTTACAAAGCATTTTATGGGTTTCATGTTGTGTCTCCCAGAGGTATTATACCTTTTAAAAAGTTAATGAGCACACAACCCCAAAATTACCCATGTTTAAAAAACCGCGCGGCGGGTGTTTTTCACTCGCCTAAAATATTTATGCAATTAAAACTTTGCTCTTGTGCTTTTTTGAATGAAATGCTCAAAACATGGATATTTTACCCTTTTTACACTCTACCATTCATGCGATCATGTAAATGAAAAAAAGAATGCAGAAGAGAAATTTGATAGCGTGTTTAACCTCAATTTTCCATTTTTATTCGGTACTCTCTGATATCGCTGCTGACTGACAAACAAAACATTTTTTTCCCGCTTCGATTTGTCTGTCCATCACCGCATGAACATGGTTCGAGGATAGCTTTTGAGTTCAAATATTTAATGTTCTTATTTGCAAAACAAAACTAGTAAAGCAGGCACAGAATAAGTGCCAATTTGCCGATGCAATGCATACAAAAGTAAAACAGAAAATATATAATTTAATCATTCTCTCCTAAACCAACCACCTAATTAATTTCTGGAGAAAATGTAAATCTGCAGGAAAATATTTAAATAATTACCATATCTATTTATGAATATTGCACCAAGTATCTTACCAAGTTTCTCCTTGACTTGGGCTGCTCAAAATCTACCACAAGTCAGTAAATTGCTGACGGGAAGGTTGATGATGACGAGAGGATGACGCCTGCAAGCTCGCCTCCAAAAACCTTATATATTTCTCACATCTCAGTTAAATGCTTCTATTCAAGGCAACAATGTTAGCCTACTTCCATAAGTAATGAGTGCATGCATACAACAGAGTGCATACCTGCGAGAATATAGACACAAAAGCTTCTTTTTTCAATGAAAACCCCTCTCGTTATGAAAAGAAGCAAGTGATCTTTAAAAACAAAAGGGAACACATCGCACACAGCATTACAACATATTACAATATAAAGATCAGTGCAAAATTATAAGGTTTTCCTAAACAATTTTATATTTGTATGAAGAATGATGTAAAAATGAGCCTATATAAATATATATGGAGAGAGAGAGAAAGCTCCCAAAAATTCTCTCTGTTTAGTGAAATGAGTGAAAAGAGCACAAGTAGGGCGTGGTGGTGTTAGTTTTAATGAGAATGCCTCGAGGAATTGGGTCAAAACTCGTATCGTATCGCATCGTGTGATAATAATTGTTCGTGCAAGAGTTTATTATTGGTGGTTACATGCATGATTCCATTACTGCGTTGTTTTATTTTTTTTCTAGACCATTTTTACTATCACTTTCACCATCAACACAAAAAAAACCACACGAATGATGGTCATATCGATAGAGTGAAAATATAAAATGGAGTCAATGCGGTGGTATTATTACTTGAATATATGGCAGGATGGCCTCGCTCTGTGTTTGATATAACAAATTGTTAGCACGTCATGTCATCCAACATTTACTATTGCATGGAATTCCTAAAGAAAAAAATAATAATATGTTTTTTGTAGTGTGTTTTTCTTCTGCTGCTGTGCTCCACCAAAAAAATGGAAACGAATAGTAAATGACATAAATTTCCAGATAGACGCAAGCCAAACGGAGAAAAAAACTTTTTTTCCACCTTTCTACAAGTTGTTTGAGGAAGAAGAAGAGAAAAAAATATTTATATGCATGTAAATATTATACTACCGCTACCATTGCGTTTTACACACACACACATACCACAATAATATATCAGTATTTATTTCCATTTTATTTCCATTGATTCACAAATAACTATAGAGACAAACTTACCGGGGGAAATGTTATCGACAAACAGTGATTTATTCGGAAAAAATCCAATAAATTCTACACTATTTTTTTTCTCGGGGAAAAAAGAGGAATAAAAAAATTTATTGCCTCGGATATTCGGATCGGATCCGATTCCATGAATAAAAAAAATGTTGATGCATGCACCTATTTTCTGTGTATTCTTGCATGTCTGAATAAATATATACCTACGTAGGTATGTATACAAACGCGAAAGCTTTTACTCAATAATAAAAAGTAAAAGATTCATTCGTTTGAAAGCAAAATTGGTTTCTTTTTGTGGATGAGAAATCTGGATTTTTTTAAATGAAAAAATGCAAGTGTGTATACACTTTGCTTGGATGTAAGGAAAGTTAAGAAAAAAAAGTGTTTTGGCTTTGTACCTTTTTTATTTATTTGTACAAGGGAGCTTCTTCACATCTTATTATGTATGCGTTTCCCTTGAACTACCGAATAACTTCTTTTTTTCTTGGATGAAACAAGGGAGAGATGTGAACTGCATAATAGAATGCATGCACATAATTTTGGCTTACAGCCAGATTGCATCAACAACACCGCATAAGTGTAGTAGTTAGTCAGTAGAAGAGATATATAATATGTTGTAATGTAAACATTGATGCATTTTGTATGCAAGTCATTTGTAGTACATTTGTGCACGTTTATCCACGTTTCCCACTTCATTATACAAACAAAACTACTTAAATAAATAATCTTTCCAGCGTTTTCACATCATTTTTGGGAAAATGGATAGAAAATGGATGTGTTTAGTTTGGGTTGATTTTTATTTTGAGAGGAAGCCTTTCACGTTAATTTTTCTAGGGTCTGCCTGCACAGGGTTTGGTCTGGTATGAAATACAATTATTGTTTGGGATATAAAACATATAAACTTTTTTTCTGGCCACCCACGCATATCCCATTCACACCCTAGTTGCGTGCTGTATATAAATACCTATATGTATACAACCTGTCATAATAATTTGACAGATGTGGAACGATATGCGTGGGTGGGGGAGTGAGTAGATGGATATGTGCATGGTCTATATATATAATAATAGCATTTTATTTGTGGCTTCCCATTCATAGAGCAACCACCATTTGTTCATATTCAAATACATTTGTATTTTGATTACAGTAAGCACTCATCTTTCTACAATTTACTGCTTATGATTTTATGAGCCAGGGACGTTAAGTGCTTTACATCATCTGTCATTGTACATATTGTACATCACATATAAAGCCAGGGGTTCATTCACAGATATTTGATAATGTCCACAGATGTCTTCTTTCCAACTTGACAATTATTGATAATTTGTGTATTGTTGGTTTGGTTAGTGAGAAAAGTGCGAGATGGGAATCCTACCCTTCCTCAACAACAAACCAATTATCTTTATGGACTCTATTGTCGCGGGTTAACGTTTTCCAATCATTCATATGCACACACATGTGTATCAAAAGAAAAAGTAGATTGAAGAAAAGTAAATAATAATAATACCATCTTTTCTAATTATTTCCAAACAAGTACGAAGTTATAATGGATATGAAAGGTATGTCAACAGTCTTTTTTTCATTCCACCTTTTCCATGTCAATTTTGAATTACAATTTCCTTTTGTACAAAAAAGGGATTTATTTACCTTGACGATGACAGTCTTCATACAAAAGCTATATGTATAAAAATCCAAGATGCAATAAACTAATCCTTGTCAGCATTTAACCCATAAATCTGCATAAATAAAAGAATCGCTTTGTGAGAAAGTTGCTTAACTGATGAAAAAAGAAAGCATAGCGTGTGCATGGGAGCAGGCGACTGGTGGAGACATTTTATCTTGACACTTTTTTTTGCTACCGATAAGTTGTATACCGACATAATACACAACAAACGATTTTTCCCGTTTTACAGCAATCGATAGGTACACACTTCACTTCTCTTTCACGACCAAAATATATACATAAATATCTTTTATATTTTTTGGGAAAGGTGACTATTTTTACGAGGTCATAAAATGATAACATGATAAATCTACAGCATTTTGATATTAGGATCACAGCAGTTGTTGTGTAGGTATATATTTTTATGAATGCATGCGCTATTTACATTATAGTTACATGTATTTTTTTTATGTAACATGACATGTGAAATTCAAAGGAATGCAGTTTGCATTTACATGACGTGACATTTAACATTTATATTGCGTTATGGGTCATTCATTCACACAAAATTTAATCACGACCAAAATATATACATAAATTTCTTTTATTTTTTTGGGAAAGGTGACTATTTTTACGAGGTCATAAAATGATAACATGATAAATCTACAGTGTTTTGATATTAGGATCACAGCAGTTGTTGTATATATTTTTTATGAATGCATGCGCAATTTACATAATAGTTACATGTATTTTTTATGTAACATGACATGTGAAATTCAAAGGAATGCAGTTTGCATTTACATGACGTGACATTTAACATTTATATTGCGTTATGGGTCATTCATTCACACAAAATTTAGTGTTATGCGTTTTGCTATTTAGCCAACCAGTTATTACAGCCATTAATTCATTTGTTTGGTTTGTTCTGTTTTGCTGTAGTTACCCATAATATTATTGTATGGGAAATGTGTGTGGATTGTGGATATAAAAAAGTCAGAGAACCCTTTCCGTGACTGACTTTGTGTGTGTGTGTGCATACCTGCAATTACTTAACATTTTATATGCACTTTCTATAAATGTCTAAAGAAATGTATATCAAAATGCACATATATTTTTACCACACACAATATGGCGTTCCAAAAAGCAATTACCAAGGTTATTTTAACCCTTTCCTCCGTCACTCTCACCAATTACCTTGGTGCACTCTTTTGACGGGAAAAACTATAAAAAAGGTCTTTATGGGTGTTTGGTGTGCATGACTATTATGATTATTATGACCATTGTCATTCATTAACGTGTACCATATATGTTTTGTTAGCGTGAGTTTCCGTAGTTAAAACGGGATTAAATTTTATGCACTTTTGGTTAGATATTCGTTATCGGTTATTTTTAGAATATCTTTTAAAATAAAACACTTAAATATGTAGTTATAACGCTTAGTTTACAGAAGCTCAAGTTATATTATCCTGGAAAGATGTAAAGACTGTGGTATGTGGATGTGGATCAAGTTGAAATAAACTCATGAGACTTTGTCATTGCAGTTTCAAGTATGGAAAAACGGAAACGGGAAGTTCAGATTTACAGGCATCGTAATCCCTACCGGAAGGTTAAATTACTTTGGCTGCCTGTTTGGGTGGCTAAGTAGCTTTTCAAAAACCTATCTGGAGATTTTCTCATGTGATCATTATGCATGTTGACATGCAAATACTCTTAAGCTCTAATGTTAAGGTTGAATATTTTTATACCCCACATAGTACACGTGGCATGGGTGGTAACGAAGTACTTTTAATATAATGCTTAATGCACTTGTGTAATGCAGTGCATTAAATGCACCATGTACCGTTTATGCTGCATGTTACCTATTAAATATTTTTTTTCTATTAAAAGCGCGTCCTTAAATGTCTATTTTCCAAACTTGTTGCCTTGACAATGAAAGGTAACAAACAAATCTCAGACAAATCGACATCACTTTAAAAGCGAGATTCGTAATTTCTGAAAGTCTGAAACATTTGGTTGCTTTTTGAAATTCCAAATCCCAAGCCCCATTTTGGTCATCTTGGATAGATGTACGATATGATTTAAGCGTTTGTCGATGAGTATCAGTTTCAGTATCGTTATGGCCGATTTAGTTTTTGTTCATTTAAATTTTTAGTTCCTTATTCGTTTGTGGTAAGATAGTTGAAATCTAAAAAAACATTCTCTACAACGTGAACCAAAAGTGTAACCAAATAAAAATATAAAATATATGGGCCATGTCTTGTCAGGATTTCTTTTTTGCAACAATTAGAAATGTTGATTGAATGAATAGGGAGGGGACAAAGAGGACAGGTCTGGTAATTGTTTCTTAGCTCCTGTGAGAAGTTTGATAAATTGTGAAAGGATGATGAACGTGTGTGTGGACAGCTGGAAGGCATGGGCATTTTTTATCTTTTTTTTATCAACAGCATCTAGGAGCAAACCAAAACCACGATTTATCAACAAAAAAAGTGTGAATTGAGAAAGTAATTTTGTGTTTTTTTCTCTCGTTTTTTCTCTCTAGTTCGTGCAGAGGAGGATACGGAGATGACAGCGGAGACACCCAAGTTTATCTCGAGAGGTCAGAAATTCCGTGTTGTCATCGATGATACTGTTCGTCTTCCGTGTCAAGTGGACAATTTGGGTAAGTCAAGTCACGAAGCTTTTTTTTCATCCACCCACGCAAGCCCATCTTTACAAGAAATCCTACAATGAGCTTTGTATAAGTAATAGTGTTTAACATGCATTGGATGAATGAGAGCATTTTTTTACGTGTCTATCTACATAGTACATAGCATTATATATATACACGCAAAAGTTTAGTGTTATGAAAGGGGAAAAGCGCGTGCAGGGAGTCAGTTTTTCTTCAAGCGCGTGAGGAAGATGCATTTTCCTGACAAAGTCATTCATCATTTTTCTTCTTCGATTATATGAACACTATGGGTAGCGTGATTGAGTGAGACTTTATTCGGAAAGTTAGATGAGAAAAAATATTCTTGCTGATGTTGACAATGGCCGCAGTTTGTGTGTTGCCACCAATATTATATCACGAATGAGTCAGCCAGAATTTTCACGAAACATGTGAAAACCACACCATTTAGTCATGTATATTCACAAAAAAGAAGAGCTATTTTCCCTTTCTATCCTTTCACTTACCGCACACGTGGAATAAAGTTCTGTTGGATTTAATCCTATTGATGGTCAGCAATTTAAAAAAATATATATATTTTAATGGGAATGGAAAGGATTTCTTTATGCGTTGCAGGCATCTCTATGACTCATGAGACTTTAATGTTGTTAGTCTGATAAGATATTACTCCCAGTTTTCAATGCCTCGCACTAAACATATTTTTTAAAGAGATTAGATGTTCCTTTTTTCGTTTGTAGATAGATACCTATACCATCATACCTACCTATACTTCAATAAATTTTTACTTAAGCACACTCCTTCCAACGCAGCTTTTAGAAAGTTTTTTTTAGTTTGGAAACGCATTTTTTAAAGGAACTGGACAAAAGAGAATAGAGAAAATAGGATAGTGTCAAGTTAAACTCTTTATTAAGAGTTTACGATAGTGCCGTAGATGTTTAATGTTCCAAGATACAAAGGCATGTGTACTTGCTACATACCCCCTTGTTATACTACACAGGACACTTTGGCTGGACACTATTTTATGATAGTACTTCTTTGAACTGGAGCTATGGAGGATCGAAAAAGACGATAAGAGACAAAGATGTGGTAATTGCGTTATGAAGTTATGTAAGGATACGTACCTAACTATGTTAAAGAGACAGAAATATGACGTCCTTGTGGCTGATAAAAGTATGTAATTGAGATACTTGGAAACTAGGCGGTAGACAGGTACCTAAATTACAATCGAGTTCAACGTAGTAAAAACACGCTCGCAAAAATTGCGCAAATAAACAAACTTTGTTTAACAAAGTTATAATTGTGCAAAGAAGAAAATAATGTCAGACAAAAAAATGTAACTATAGTAACCTACGTTATGCCTGTTATGTAATTCCTTCCGTAAAAAAACTTTTTTTTTCTAAAAAAAACAAAATGTACAGAAAATACAGTTGGTTGGTAAATGGAAAAAAATGACCATCTCTTTTTATCTATCAAAGAGAAAAAATAAAATTAAGTATCCTTTTATTTCACTGAAAATGCTCTTATTGCCTCGTCTCACGTTTTCTTTCGTGGTTATTTCTCTTTTCCTTATTTACTTTATCCTCGAGCCCCATCATCTTGATCATGATTACTATAGGTATTACTACATGGCGCACACAAGCAGAGAGAACCGAGTATCTCTGATCTTGATCATTACTGAGAGCTTTATATAAGCTTATCTTTTATATAAATTTTTCCCCTTTCACTCTCTGTACTCACTGTATATACAGTCTCTCTCTCTACACGGTTGTTTGGCCATTTCCAGAGAATGACTTTTCCGCTTGCTTCATTTTGTTAAGGGCCTGTTCCAGCTTCATTCTACTACACAAAACATGCTCATCGACAAGAACTTGTAGCTTCCGGCGAAAACTCATTTTATGTTACGTGTGCAGTAATGCAATGATGGTAAATGTACACTTGTATAGGTAGGTAGGTTTGTAGTATGCTGGTGGAGGAGGTAGTAGCTGGCCTCTTGAAGAATTCTTTTTTTTGTAAAGATGATATGATCATTGATAAGTTTATCGTAGCACGAATGAGAGCAAGAATGGTCACTGCTGCTGTACTACTGCCATTGCCACTGGCTATGAAATCTTCTTGTGTGTATATTTTCTTTCTGTATTTTGCTTTTGTTACTTTTGCTATATATACACCCTGCCTCTTTCTCTGGGAAAACTACTTTTTACTTTTTCCCTGTTTGGTTCAGTTGAGATGATAATGGAACAAGATAAGGAAATGAAAAGTGTGCGCCGAGCGGAAGGAAAAGGAAGGCATCAACAACATGCTCTTGGGGGAAAGGAGGCTCTCTGGGAGGAAACGAGAAATTTCCTCTTCCTGTCTTGACCAGAGTCCGGGAGTACAAAAAAAATCTATAATGAAAAAGAAATACTCTTCACCAACGGCAAAAAACTAAACTGGAAAACCTATCATGATGATGATTTCATGAAGAAGAAGATGATGATGGTGGTTTTATTGTGTTTTCGTAGGATTTCTTGAAAGATGATTTTCTTTTTCTCGTCATTTATTCCTTTCGTGTGTATGTGTGCCCATTTTTTTATTTTGAGATATATAAGCGGATAAAAATCTAATCCATTTTTGATCTGGATATTTCTCATCTTCCATTTTTTTATACCTTGCTTACTTTTTTTTAGAAAATTGAATAATAGGAATATAAAGTCATAATGTTATACACAATCCCAATTGAATAGAGCGATATATTATGTAAGCTTCCTTACAAGAAGACGCTATATAGCCGTGTGTGTGTGTGTGCGTTGACTTTATAGAATTTGTGCAAAATGTTCCATTTTTTTCCTTGATCATCCATTCAACGAGAAAATTTGCAGATGAGCCGTGGGACATGCCTCAGATCTATTTAGCATGCAAATCGACTTTCTTTACTTTTTCTTCTTTTTTCGCTCGACTTCCACTCTTCAGCATATAAAATGCAAAACTAGAAGAAAGATGATAAAATATTCTACTCATGAAACTTGCAAGAATCCCACCTGTCATATGAAGCTTTCAACATTTTTTTTTCGTAGAAGAAAAGGGCTTTACGTTAATTCAAATGGAATGATTTGATGGATGAACGAATGAATGCATAAAACATAATAATAATATGAAAAATTATTCACTTTCTAACCCGAAAAAATTTATTATAACATTATACAAAAGAATAGTATAAGAAACTATAATGATGGTAGATAAAATTACATGATATAAAAACTTTTATTAAAATATTTTTTGAACGTTTTCAGGTCCGTATGTTCTGTTGTGGAAACGAGGCCCATCCGTGCTCTCCGCGGGGGAGATGAAAATTACAATGGACAAGCGGATTAACCTAGTCAACGGGTTTGACCTCGAAATCAAAAAAGTTAAACCTCATGACGGCGGAGACTACGTTTGCCAGTTGAGTACCTACACACCTGAGGAGCAAGTACACACGCTGGAGATACTAGGTAAGTTGTCAGAAATTATTTACAGTTTGTTAATTTTAAAAAACTTGGTAAGATAAGCATGTCAGAGTTAGTTTTCATTATCATACATAATCCTACACGCTTTGCTATGTCAAAAATAATAATTATAACAATAAAACAATGATTAAATATAAAAGACGAAAGATTTATCACAATCATCTATGGAGGACGCTAGAATATTACCCAGGATGTCGCACCATTAGTGTAATTTCGTTGAGAGGATCCAATCGTAATTGGCTCAAAATGATGAAGCCTAAAACCTTGAAAATGTTCACTTCATTTTTATCCTTTGCAACATAAAAAGCCATCTTCATTCCTTTTTCCCATGCAGCACGAACCGCTTTCTGAAAAATTTCCTCGTACAATGACAGAGTTATCGATGGATTGTTAGATTGAGCTACATTTACATCAATAATATATACATTGATAAAAAGAGCATCTCCAAATTTTACAAACAAATCTATCAGTGTTTTCGCGCTAGGTTTGAATAGGGACAAAATCATGGCCCATTCCCCAGGAAAAAGGTAGCTGTAGCATTGGGACATTGAAACGACAAAGTCACGACAAGTCAATTTGCTTGCCAAGATGAATCCACAGATTGAGCGGTTATTTTCCCCCCTTCCCCCGAGTTTGTAAACTGCTTCCGCAATGTAGCTCAAGTCGGACTGAATTCCTTTGAGTGCAGATGACGCCACAACTGTTGAATCCTGAGTAGTACAAGGAAAGCCATCATTCCGTTTATTTAATGATGAGGTTACTCGTTTCCAAAAATGCATCAGTGGTTCAAAGTCTTGGTTTTCACAAGCTCGGATTTCAACTTGAATGTTTCCGATCGGTACATTCTTATTTCCAACACGAATGATGAGCGGTATACCAGATAGGGATCTTGGACAATAAGAAGTTGATGACTTTGATGACCTGGAAATCCGGGAAGCCTTCGTATTTGTTTCATCATTATTATGAATTTCTGTAGTCGAAGAAACTTCGGGAATGTCTTCCATGTCTAGAGGTAGACAAATAAAAAGACTAAAAAGTTACGGGTATATCTTCAATGATACAAAATAATACCACAATGGTCAATTAAATTAAGAAAACTTACTAGTCACCTGTTGTCTTGTGGGAATTTCAATTAGGTTTCGTTCCATCCGCATCCGTTGACTTGTGATGACAGGTAGTCGCGTAATTAAAGTTGAAGCACACGATGATGATGATGCAAGATGTTTTCCTCGCCTGCTGTAATTGTAAAAATTGTAAATAAACTATTAATTAATTAAAATATTCTACTATGCAGTCTACGTTACACTCAACTGAAATATCACAGCTATCTTTTACCCAGGAGTTTTCCACATTTGATAATGCCCATTTGGTTCACAGGCAAACCTAAATGCTCGCAAAGTGTATGGTGGTGGTGGCATCCTTTTAAAATCCCTCTTCGGCAGCTGCTGCGACAACGAACAGTTTGGAATTGACATTTCAAAATATCTGTAACGCCACGCCTTTCTTTATTAAAACTACGAAATTGGTAATCAATTTCAAACAAGTATTTAGCAGTTAGTTGATTGCTAAAAAAGACGCATTTGTAGAGGCGTGCTCCAAGTCAAATCCATTCACCATTGGTTATCATTGGTCACGAGTCATACGCATTGATCGGTTTTACATCAACTCCCAACATAACAAAATTTTACATTCCGGCATTTTAACGCTCGCACTTGGGCTACTCGTTTGTCTCGTTTTTTTGCATGTGACAATTTCATTACATATTCAGGATTTCAGGATCTTAAATCTTTTCTTAATACAAAGTGATTATTTGAAATTGCAATAAAGCAAAAGTGAGCGGACAAGTAGCGTAACTTTATACTTGACAAACATGGAACACATGCATGCAAAAAGCATCGTACAAACTCTTACGTAATAATAAATGCGCAAACTTTCATTTATATTCTTAGAAACTAACAATATTTCATTTTACTGGAATCCTTGAGGAAAATGTATGTACCACCTTAAAAAGTCCCTAAAAAAGATCAAATAAGTTTTCAAAGTGCAAAGAAAAAGGTAAGACTTGCGTAGTGTGCATATTTTAGTGTAATTCTATGCTTCCCCCTTTTTGTGCATAGATATGTTGAAGTTGAAACCTGCAGACATACAAAGTTGTTAGATAGGTTTGTATATTTTAACCTTACTGTTCAACACACAGTCCAGTTCTTTAAGAAAGTTTTCTATAAAACAAACTTTTTCATGCTATAAGAAGGTGAAATAAAATACCTAAATTAATTCAGAAAGTTATTTTTTAGAGCACGGATTTATCGTATGGTGTAGATATACCATTTTTCTTACTCTGTGTTTTAAGTTTTAAGTTTTTTACACGGAATACATAAGAAATACACTTAATATAATATTTATATGTATGAAATGAAGAAGTATTTAAGCTCAGTATCATTCAAACTATAAAGAAACGAGTGTGGGTCTTATTTGCAAAAAGTCACATTTTCAAATTTAAATTTTTTAATGATTTTGGTCACATTTTCAAAAATAAAAATTAAGATGCCCAGATCTGCAAAACAAGAGACCCATAT
>JAITYZ010001948.1:0-10127 GCA_027744595.1 Paronellides praefectus
TCACACGTCAAGGAAATTTCGCTGATCACTTTCGTTCTCCTCATCATCATCGTCATCATCTGCACAGTTTACCTATTTTGCAATGATCACTCCGCCTCCACTTCACTCCATTCCACCACAACAACCAAAGTAAAAAAAGAGGAGTTCATTTATATTTTTACAGCAGAACTAATGCATCTTTGATTGGTTTCCACTTGGTTTACTACTTCCACTTCATTTTTTTCCCATTATGGTTTTTATAATGTATAAAGTGGCAATTAATTTTCAATTAATTATTCTTATCCCGCTCACCTGACGCAAAAAAAAATTCTCAAATCTTCAAAAAAAATTGCCTTTTTTTGCTGCTGACGTTCGACAAATTTTAAGGTTCACTTTTACTATTTAGTAGCCACGCAGATGATTATTTTACAAAAAAAAGTTTATTGTAAAATAATTACATGATCTTCTTTTTTTACACGTGCTCAAAAAATTAAAGTCATTTTGTTATAAAATTTTGCTAAAACATAAAAAGTTATTTTGTAAATCCCTTATAAATACATTCGTATTGCATTTCCTGATTGTCTGATTGGTTTGGTTAGAATATGGTTGACTATGAGCACGAAATTCTTCGGCTTTTTTTATTTTATTTATTTTTTCACAAAAAATTAAAGTCATCCATCCGGCATAATATTATATCCTTCCAATCCAAATTAATTTGGCCATTTGTCATGTTTTCTTTGTTGAGACAAGACAAAAAATAATGTATTTGTTGCCCTGTTTAAAATAATTAAGATGCATTTGGTTCTGGTTAAACTGCAATAATCGTGAAAAATAACTCACAATTTGTTATAAAATTTTGCTAAAAAAATAAAAAGTTATTTTGAAAATCCCTTATAAATACATTCGTATTGCATTTCCTGATTGTCTGATTGGTTTGGTTAGAATATGGTTGACTATGAGCACGAAATTCTTCGGCTTTTTTTATTTTATTTATTTTTTCAAAAAAGGGTACAAAAATAGGTAACAAATTTTTGACATTTGTAGTGGTTAAATCGTGTCTTGTTATTGGTCGTTGATCATTTTTTGGTTTACAAAGTCTAAACATTGCGTGTTTATTACTGCTGAGTCGGTACTATTTATTCTCTTCTTTTTTGGCTCTTTTGACCTTTTTTTTCTTTCTCGCACGCAACATTATAACAATTGCAGTAACTTATTGGCTATGATACATTCTTAATTTTTTGGCAAAAGGCGTTGTTGGCTCATTGGCTAAAATGTTAAGAGAAGATCCAACTACGTAGTCATCAGCTAACAATACAACTTGTTATTCTTCAGTTTTTTCTAAAAAAACAAAGCAGCATTTTATTATTTTTGTTTTGCAACTCTGTTTTTCCCGTGTTTTACCGTATTTCTTGTAACTGCAAAGCAAACATGCAGACAGCAAAATGATTATTATTATTAGACTTGTGGGGGTGTACAGTAAAATAAGCATGTTGGAAGATGATGATGAGCAAAAAGTACACTCTTCCGTTTTTTACTCTTTTTTTACCCATTTCAAATTATTATCATGAATGTATTGTAAAAAATAAAATTTCAACCCAAAAACAGTAACAGCTTTGTTTTAAAAAATGCTAACAAGCAAAATGACTTCCGTTTTTTACTCCTTTTTTTACCCATTTCAAATTATTATCATGAATGTATTGTAAAAAATAAAATTTCAACCCAAAAACAGTAACAGCTTTGTTTTAAAAAATGCTAACAAGCAAAATGCTTGCATAATAATCATAAAAAAAAGAACAGTTGAGTACTTAAAAAAGTAAAGCTTGCGCAGAGAGATAAATTCTCTGTCTAGTTTGTACTTTGATGATTCTACTGCTGTTAAAGTATGTTACGTAATACAAAAAAGAACCAAACTAAGTCAGTGGTATAATTTCTTTCCTCCTCCCCCGCCCGAGTGAGTCTTCTTCTTTTTTTATTACACTCGTCTCTTTTTTCCATAAAAAATACCAAGAGCGTTTTTTACTCACTGCCTAGTTTACTTTATCATTTTAAATTTTTGTTTAAAAAAATATATAAATACACCTGCTTTGCAATTTGTATAAACATGACAAGAAAGACAATGGGCGAAAGCTGAGAAAATAAGCGATTATCCTAATCCTGTGATGATGATACTTGTTTACGTGGATGCATGGCATGCACATAGGCCATTTCGTGATAACCTGGTTTGTGAAAAAAAAAAGTTTTTAAAACATATATTTTATTTACAAGATTCGTTTTCTGTACAAACCTAAGTTGCTGTTGCACTGCTGACACAAATAAATCAATATTGACCGCTGTGCTTATTGACTAAAAAGCTATTTTACTTTGTTTCTGGTGGTGACGATGATGACGACTCCCAAATGCATGCAGCATGGAAGTTTGAAAAAAACGTGCATTGTTTTGTAATTTTGTAATAAGTCATGCGCAGAAGGAAAAACTTTTTGCCTTGTCGTATTTTTTACAAATTTATAAATCATTTTTTTGAAACCCCAAAAGAGTCTATTTTTTCATTCATTTCCCGAGTCAGCCATAAAGTACAAAAGTGAGTTATGAGACTGCATTAAATCATAAGCTAATAATTTTGTTTTTCAAAACAAAAAAGAAAATACTGTTTTTTTTGTAGGAAACCAAACCCCAAAACTGTTACAAATGAAATATATTATGCATAGCTAGTACCAATACTTATCATTATACAATTCTGATTTGATTACTATTCAAATCTCATTTTTCTTTCTGAATACCTAAATAGGTAGGTATGCAACAAGGCAACGTAAATATTACGTGTGACCAATTTCACCTCTTGATCTGCTAGTTTCCCCTCTGCTGCTAGTCAGCTTGTCTTGTTTGCTATTATGATATATGGCATGATGAGTAGCGCAAAAAATGTCTTGAGGTAAAAAAATCACAGGTAAAACAAGGCAATATAAATGTTAGTTTACTTGTTGTTGTAATTGCCTTAAAGGCCTTTGGCCTTTCGCACACAAATCCCATTTCCCCCCACATCAGCAATCGACCCCCACATTAAAATCCCTTTCGCAGCTGCTTATCATCAGTGTTTAAATTTTTTCCTGATTCATTTTACCCAGCAGACAAAGAAGATTTGACATTTGACATTTTTTCTGTCTTGTTTGCATCTTAAAAATGCACGAGTGTTTCGCTATTGTCGTTGTGTGAATTGAGGATGTATTTGCAATGAAGAGAGTGCCATAAATGCATCCGGTTACATATGCAAACGTATAAAAATATCTTAGAAAATTAGCTAATTTTACATTTTACATAAGGTCATTATTCTGTCATAATTTTGATGAGAGAGAGAAATTGACAAGAACAAAGCCAATTATTATGTTTTTTTACGATTAGGATTATATGTAGTTCAATCGATAGCGCATGGCGATAACATACGCAAGTAATTGTAATACTATCCCTGTTTATAAACATGGCTGTAGTATTGCATGTAAAGTTCAACCTACAGAAAATAGGAAGGATATGTGTCCCATGCCATGTCCTCCTCCGCAAACAAAAGTCACATGCACACTTTTCGCTTTTACACTACACGGCACCCAGCCACTTTTATTTTTTATTATTTTTTTTAAACAATTAGTCGTGATGATGATGATGATATGATGTGGTATAATCTATTGTTAGACATGTGTGCTTACTACTTATATTTTTTATCTTGACAATCACAATTTATCATCACTCGTCACCAGTTAAAACTTATAAAATTTATCTCTTTCTACATATTATTATAGCAATGTGAAATGTGTAAACACATTATTTATTAAGTTTTTTTCTTGTGCTGTATATAAAATAATACCATATTATTAGCCATCTTATCATCATCATCATCATCAACAACATAGCTTTGTCTGCTTGGCTTTTGTTCTTCTTCTTTTGTCGTGATTTCCTTCCTTCCTGCCTTGTTGCTTGCCTGTGCCTTCCTTTTTTATACCCCTCCCGTTTTTACTTGACTTTACACACGGCCAAATATTCTTTAGAAAATATATATTTTTTCCCAACAAGAAAAATAAAGTGAAAACACGGAGTAATTTTAGTTTAAAAAAATAATAATCGTCCCGCACGCAGCATAGCTAGCAGCATCATAACATAATATTGTGCGTATGGCCCACAGATGTTTATAAAAAAAACAATGCAAAATAGTAGTAGCAGTTGTTGTAGTGGTCAACGGACTTTCATTTTTGATGGTAAAATCATAATAATAATCATAGTTTTTTAATAATTTTCATCACGGACGGGGACAGAGGAAAAAACCAAAAGCTCACCTTGGCCGTTTGGAATGTCACACCACTTGAATATCAATCAGTTTTTTTTGAAGAATATTTTTTATGCAACTTCCTCCATTTTTGCTAAAATAATCACTGCTGCTAGCACAAATATTTTGTAAAAAAGAAAGAAGTAAATACCTCGCGTAGTAACATTGTACCGGTCAGTCGTCTTCTTCTTCTTGGCTTGCTCACTTGCTCTACCGGCTTTTTTTTACATAGGCAGCAGTTGTATTCTAGTCGTTCATTCATAGAAAAAATTTATGCTGATTGCTTTAAGTTGACTAGAATGTTACGTTGATGCGGTGATGATGACATTGTGCCATGCTTGCATATACACGCCTTGTATTTATCCTTTAAAAAATAATAAAACTTTCGAATATAATTTTTTCTTCTTTTCCTTAAATTCTTCTCAGGCTATTTATGATGATGATTTTTGATGATGATGACACCTGTCGTGTTCTTTTAGTTGACAAACACACTTTTTTTGGTTTTGGAAGATAAAAAATAAAAAAATACACAAAATTTTCAGAGTAATTATTACAAGAATTTTTTGGGCAATGTCAAGTTGGCAGGTATGAAAAATATATGAAAATAGAAATGAACAGGAAGTGTTGGTAAGGTTTGTTATGTTAAGGTGCAGCGGGCTAATAGGAATCATTTAAGGTTCACTACTCTCGCCACCCCCGCCTTGCCCATCAATATAAAAATAAGTTTTGATGTGCCTATTATATCATATAGTTATTGTAATGACCAATTCTACATGTTAATTATCTCACACCTCACAACAAGGAAAGAGGAGATGAGGAAGAGATCATATTTTATGGCGAAGAAAGTTATTCTGGGATTGACATTGGCAATTAGCAACTAACCAAGAAATGCGTAATTATCACACTTATAAAATATTTTTCGCAAATTAAGGGACGTAGTCACCCAAGGGATTACATTTCATGGCTCATCAAAATATGTTTTAACGAAAAAAGGAAAACCTATCAGGAAATTATTAGTGAAATTGTTTTTAACAAATAGGTAATATTTAATTGGGAACACCAGTGAATCTGATAGGATGACATTGAAGGGTGCAAGTCCCCCAACAGTCATTTTTATTGCATAACATTTTTTTTATTCTTCATTAACTAAACCTATTATATAAATGAAAAGAGTAACAATGCATAATAATATGCTTCTTATGGAACACAACAACAAGATCAACAACTGTGAGAACATTAACTTTGATCTTTTGTATTATCAAACTCCATTTTTAATTACTCACACACACCTTTTGTTAATGAAAGGGACAAGGGGACAGCAGCACACATGTACAAACACAGGGACACTTTTAATTAACTCCCTTTTCATTTCTATTAATAGTTAATTATTATTTTATCATAATAATGACAACGGCACTACCACATTATTATTTTTATTTAGGTCCACTCAGGCGTGACATTCCCAAGCCGTACGAGTTCATTAACTACATTCCTCTCTTATTATTTTACAAAAACAAGTCAGCATTCAGTTATTCATCAGAAAGAGACATACTTTTTTTTGTTTTTCAATAGTCAGCCTAGAGCTGCATAATAAAATGTATAACTGTTAATGTTTTTTTTTGCAAAAGTGACCACAGACGAGGTGGATACAAAAAATATGCACTCTTCTAAACTATTTATATCATCAAAACACTAACAACTGCAGTCTGCAGCAGCATCGTTATCATTGTAGCCCATGTTTTGTCTGTCGGTGGTCGTTTGTCTCCAATTTCATGTTTTATCCCGCAGAGCCCATCTTATATAATCCAAACAACACAAAAAAAAAGTACAGTACCTACCACAAAAATAGCTCACCGCACTCTGCGCTTGCGCACCACGTTTATTTTTTTCATTATAATTTTTTTTGGCATAGAAAACGCTTATTATTAGCATGGTTTATTAAGGTCTGATCAGTTCCTTATACAAAAAAAATAAAAAAATCTTTTGAAAAAAAAAATGTTTTGATGCGATGGTGCTGGTGTTAATGTTGTTGTTGCAAAAATATATAAAGAGACAAAAGAAGTGGGTTACTTGAGTAGTTGGGCTTTTTGTAGGGAAAAAGGAAAGAAGTATTGAGAGCTATGCATTCATCTCTTTTACTCGCTCGCTTATATACCTACATAACCATGTGCAGTTATTATTATTACGTCATATCAGCTAAATGATTTGGTTATAAATACTTTTAGCCTAAAATGAGAGGTGTAGGAAAATGCGCATATTATATTTATTATGGTATCAAAATTGAATCAAGAGTAAATTATACAGGTAGCCATTTTTCTTATTCTTTTTACTTAGCGTACTCATTCTTAATGTCATTTATCATCATTTACTAACTTTTTAAATGCACATATAAATGTAGTTCAAAAGAACCATTTTAAAAATATGTCCATAATATGGACAACTACTATCATCATTATCTGCTTCCTCTTATGTCATGTTTGTCATCATTAATTCGTTTACAGTTTACGGATGATGTAAAGAAACAAGAACCTGGGCTAAGCCCGGGGCTTGTCAACACAATAGCTCTTAGCTCTAATAAAACAATTTTATTTTCTTAAGAAAATAGTCAATTGACTTAACGCCGCTCAAAATACTTTGTTTTGGTCAAGCAATTTGAGAATCTTAGAGATTTAATGGCCTTAGATTTCGTTCTTAGCAGGTAATATTTAAATAGGTTGGTTTTTATGAGAAATTAAGCCAAATGGCTAACAAACGACCATTGGCTTTCCATACCTTTGGTATTTTGATGATTTTAAAGAACCCCTGCACATATCTATATTTTTTGAAATATACCAAACATTGTTAATCGGAGTAATAATTTATGGATTTATGCATAGCTACAATAATATCACTCAACCTCCGATATCCATAATCGAACTATATTTTTTAATTATACAAATACGCACGTGCATTTAAAATGGAGATTTGAGATAGAATAATAGCTGTATAAAATATAATGTAGGTTTATACATACATATGTTAAAATGGTGTTTTTTCTTAAGAAGCACGACCCGAGTTAACAGGCTTTTTTAAAAGTACCCATCCCATTTTGAAAAAGTATCCCAATTGCAATTTTATTTTCTTAAAGGAAAAGTTCACAGCGGTTGGTATTATGAATAAATACATAGTACTACGCATAAAACTACATATTTTATTATTCAAATATGTATATATGTACATTATTAGGTAGTATATATGTATCATCATTACATCATTTCATTGCAATCATCATCATCATCACAATTGCATTACTTTATTTATAGCTTTATTATGCACAAGAATTTCCGTTTTGAAAAATGCAAAAAAATAATAGTAGATTATCCCCCGTTGTGACTATTTTATAGAGCCTTAGTCGTTGTCCTTTTAAAATGGAATTGCAAAATGATGATAATAGGCTATCTATCTACCTATTTGTATTCATCCCTTCACCCTTTTTTTTGCACAGCTGCTGTTACTGAAACTGAGAGTAATAGTTGGATGAGTGAGTGAGTGTGCACCGTTGAGATCATGATGACATGACTGATCCAGATTACAAAAAAAAAACAATATTTGAATATTTTGAAAGTCTCAAGTTTTGAAAGTGAATTTTAAATGAAGGACTGACAGTAAAGAGAATAATTTACATGTTGAACACGTGGCTACAAAATAAAGTTTTTAAAGGAAATCACTTTTCGTAGAATTCCCGCTGGGGCAAGATAAACAAAATTGAAATCGAAACCGATAAATATTCATCATTAACTTATCATGCAAATTTAAAAAAAATATTATAAAAGCTATGTTTTGTAGGTCATGTATTCGTACTTCACAAATGAATGGATTTGACCATCAACATTAAAAAGAAAATAAGAGCATATTTTTTTATTTTACAAATTTGACTGTATTTTTTGGATGGCTAAATCATAATATTCCTCCAGATTTGAACATTCAAATTTTTGTCGAGTCATTGCCCACATGTAAAAAAATGTAACCCATATTGCAAAAAAATGGTACATGTGTTTAACATTATTATTTTATTATGCATCTTTGTGTTATTTAATGCATGCCCAAAATAATGTCCTCTGATAACAAAAATTTATTACTACAATTTACAGTCCATTTTTTTACATAAATATAATATAAAGCTGTTATTATTTTGTCCCATATCCGATCATGATCATGATGATTAAGCATATTATTTATTATTATAAAATGGCTATCTGATACAGCCATAAATTCTTATTTTTTGGTGCAGAGAGTGCAGCAGTGTTCTGAAAAACATTGGGAATTGCATAATAATAATAACCCTTTCTTACATATTTTTTTGTCCAAGTCATTCTTCTTTTCTTCTTCATCGTCTCGGTATATCCCCGCATTAAACTTTAAATTTTTTCTTTAAAAAAAAATAAGTGAAGGATGAATGTCGTTGGCGCTCTTACTACTCCAATTTTGGACATATTATAACACTTTATTTTTATAATGTTGGGGGGGTAGGAGGTAATGATGATAAGGATGATGATGCGATGAATTGAATAACCATCCATTTTCCTTTTTTTTTTTTTTTTTTTTTTTGAAAGATGCCATATTAATGGATAACCATCCATTTTCCTTTTTTTGAGAGATGCCATATTAATGGGTATATTTGTATTTTTTATGGGGTTGCAATGAAATGCAAAAAAAAAGTCAATGTGAATAGGTATATATTATAGTGTACACATAATATAATATAGACTTGACCATAATCTTAAATATTTTGAAGAAATTTAATGAAAGTTATATTTATGATGATGATGAGATGATGATCATGATGGCCGGTCTCTGCTCACATGTGCCATATATATTTATGTTTATTTTTATCTTATGGCAAAATAAGTAGTTTAAGGACAACATTTTTTAATGTATATGCAAAAAAAGTCAATGTGAATAGGTATATATTATAGTGTGTATATAGACTTGACCATAATCTTAAATATTTTGAAGAAATTTAATGAAAGTTATATTTATGATGATGATGAGATGATGATATGATGGTCGGTCTCTGCTCACATGTGCCATATATATATTTATGTTTATTTTTATCTTATGGCAAAATAAGTAGTTTAAGGACAACATTTTTTAATGTATTTAGTTACATGAACGTACGGCTTTCTAGTAAAAAGTATTTACTACAGAATACCGCACCGCACTCACAAAAATAATGTTTTGTATTTTTTGTTATTATTATTATTAATCATAATGACAAATGATGATTATTTTATTATTTATTATTTGCCTTGAGGAGTTGGAGTTAAGATTTGAAAAGGTTTAAATGGAAAAGCGGCATTAAAAAGAAGAGGATGCATCAAAAGAGTTAGAGAAGTGAATATAGCCCCACAGAATGAATTACAGGTTTTTAGGCACTTAATTAATATATGCTCCCCGAATTGAATGTTTTGGGGATACATACCGCATAACCGCATTCCTTCTAATTATCCCAGCTTTAGTCTACATATTCCTTGCTGACAATGTCATGATTATAACTAATAATTTATTTGCCTAACGTGTGGTTTATTGACTCTGGTATAACTCTGCCACTTGCGTTTGCATTAACACAGTACGTTCCGATCTGTAGCGATACAAATTTAACTAGCATTTTGCATTCCAATTTCCAAATGCCATACAACTAAAAACTACAACATATCACTTTTTCTTCCCATTTAACTTTTATCATTCCTCAAGTACATTTTTAGAACACTAAATGCACATACTATCCTTCCCCTGAGGCATAGCCATATAGCCCTTAATTCTACAAACCTATCTATAAATCCTTATCATTTATGCTAAT
>JAITYZ010001949.1:0-20425 GCA_027744595.1 Paronellides praefectus
TTGAAGACATGTCAGTGTCGTTGTTGTTGTTGTAATGCATGTACAGATATAAGCACGAGTGACTAAATTGATGTGTTGTTGTTAAAGACGATGATGATGACATGGAAAGCTTTCTGAGAAGATGGAGATGATGAAGGTTATGTTTGGAAGAGTACGCGGGTTGTAGGCAAAAGTACACAACAAAACATCAACAAGGCATCTGCTCCTTCAGCGAAGACAAAAGACTTTTGAAGGGAAGCTACACAAGACTTGTTGTCGACTTTTGAGCGAAAGGCTTACATTTTGATGTGAACCTTCTCAGCAAGAAAATTATAGTGAGCATGGTTGATACAAAGTTAAATTACCAAAAGCATTATGTCTGACAGGACAAGCTGGCGGTAGGGTGGTGGAACGGAGGAAGAGGCTAATGGCTGGTGAAGGCATGCTGCATTTTCTTACTCTAATCATAGTTCATAGCACTGTTACAGTTAAGCACAACCACATATGGAAGAGTGTGCAGGCTAATATAATATTATTCTTGGTACACACATGGAGCACGAGAAGAGAGCACAAACAAGAGAGAGAGAAGAGGAGGAGGACTAGAGGTATCCATAATTTATTCCAAAGGATTTAGCTGGAAGGAGTGAAATGAGCAAGAAAACTGCGAATATGAGTTGTGCTTAAAGCTCCCCTGTCTTAACTTTCAAATTCCTTGTGCGATGCTGGGATGCGACCTAAAAATTCATCTTTCCTTCATAATATTAACATACATGGCTTCTCATAAAGTGCGTCCTCGTCATTTATAATATGTGGCACGAGAAAAGTTTGTGCGCAAAATTTGATAAAAGGCAAGTCTTGGAAAAGGGAAGCCATGCAAAATAAAAAAAAGTAAAATGTTGACATGCTTTCTAGTAAACTTTTTTGAGTGGTATACTGACACAATAAAATTCCAAAGAAGCAGAGCAGCAAAGTCGCTCACATAAACTATATTCTCCAACTCAAGGACAACCTACATTCTCTCTTCTTCTCTGTCTCTGCATTATTTTACCAAGTACATACGCATGTGTCTGTAAGCCAGATTTATTTTGTCGTTTAAAATTTATTTTATATTTTTGGCCCGGGAGGAAACTAGGTTTATGCTTTGGCTTTGGTTCCACACATATCACTTTTATCAGCAACTGTGTGTATTGCATTGAACCGCACTGGCTTTAAGTTCAATTATTTAAATGGAAAATTTAAAGAGTCGCAGCTTCACCGAATAAATTTTACTGGGATGCTTCTGCTGCTGCTTACGACAGTACAGCTGCCAGGCTATTAAACAAGTTCGTGTGGCGCTACTTGTTGTTGGATGGATTTTCTTTTGGAAAGGCAAAGTCTAAAATCGGAGCAGTAGAAAACAGCACTACAAAATACGTAGGAAAATGCTTAGGTAAACTGTTTCTCTTTAATTATTACTGCCGGAGACAATCCTACAATTATTTACAACAAAGTATACTCAGTCTTCTCTTCTCTTCACACTATTTACTATTATTATCATATTTAAGTTAAATGTGCAACTTTGGGAAAGCGCGTATATATTGTAATTTAAGATTTTCCCGTTATTTTAATAGGCACACGTACCTTATCTATATACATCCATTTGCATTCAGAGTAGTAAATATTTCGGAAGAAGAGCCTCTATTTTTTTATGGAGTCTCTTCTACTAAACCACTTTCAGTTTTTTTTTATATTTTCCCTCCAAAGAAGGAAAAAAAGTGGAAACCAAAACAGCTTAAGTATTTTGGAAACAAAATATTATGACATTTATCCAGGAAGTAGTGTGGTGCTGAAACTCGTGAAAAGTGGAGCAGTAGGCATATATGTGTATTTAAGTATAGCAAGGAGAGGATTCTATTTTTACTACTTATATTTTTCATAGCGTAAAATAATAGTATATTATATCGACCAACAAGGCCACTTTTGCTTACTTTACTACTTGAGAATAAACACATGAGCAAATAAAATGCTTTTACTTTTTGGTTACTTAATACCCTCTGCTTTTGCTTGCCTGCAGAAGAAGAAGTAGTGAGTAAGTCCATCCAAGCCTTTCTTTTGTCATTTCAGCGTTAAAGTTTTATGATGATATACAAGACACACACACATATACATCCACACAGTTTCCTTTTTCTAGCTTGCTGGCTGACTGGTTTGGTGTGTGATGAAAATTCGCAAATGGGATGAGACTCTTACTTTTCCTTTAAAATGACTGCGTAGTAATAATGTATACATTAGACAATTTATACATAAATAATATGGAAAACATAGTTTCATCATCATCACCAAACATAGCATACTTATATATATAGGCCTTGTAGTCCATATAACAATAATTACCTACTTTTCACCATATCCAACTGTTGGCTTTTCTGATCTGCCAACATTTATCTTTTCAACGAAAGACACAGAGCGCCAGCAACAGAGAAAGAGTTGAGAACATTTCGCAACGTATTTCCCCATCTATCTTACTTCATTCTCTAATTTTCATACCACCCCATTACTTTCCTTTCCCATACTACTTTTGTCCCTTTTATATTCCGTCAAGTGGGCATGCATGAGAGTGAGAGCTCTACGCGCTCTTCAAAAACCACTCGTGTTTTACTTTCTTATGCTAAATTTTTTTCTTCTTATTCTTCCAGAAAGAGAGAGAGGATGGCTGTAATGGGCACATGAAAGAATAACAACAGAAGAAGAAGAGAAAAACAAGAAGAGTTTCATTCCATGTGCGTCTCCCTCCCAGAGCGCTGCCACTGCTATGCTGCTGCTACTACTGGTCTGGTTGTTGGTAATACACAAGAAGCTCTGATGAAACAACATGTTTGTTAAAACTAGCAATTCATCAAACAAGTCACTGTGTTACTGGGTTGTTTACTTTTCCTCCTTCTTCTTTTTCTTCTGCCAACTGTGATAGTGCTGCAGAGAAGAAGAAATGTATGTATGCCAAAATAGTCGATGACGGATGGAAACAAGTTTTTTCCTTTATTTTCTTGCTCTGTTTTCTTTTGCTGTTGCTGCTGCCGACAACCGCGACGTCTCACTGGGCCACTGTGTGTGTGTGTCTGTCTTGCACACAATCCACTACTGCCTGCCATTGTGCTTGCTCTCCAAAGGGAACAAATTCATATGTAATTCTTCCACAACCAACTTTTTGCAACTCGACTCAC
Organism: Paronellides praefectus; assembly: GCA_027744595.1. Taxonomy (NCBI): domain Eukaryota; kingdom Metazoa; phylum Arthropoda; class Collembola; order Entomobryomorpha; family Paronellidae; genus Paronellides; species Paronellides praefectus. The sequence continues at coordinate 3,180 of JAITYZ010001949.1, forward strand.
TTTTCCATCTGTCGACATTCACATGTGTATTATATTAATAGTAGCATGATCATGGCAGGGAGCAGGAGCAGCCAATACTATCATTTGATTGTGATGGCCTCCCTCTTCCATCCAAAAAAAAGAAAAAAAGTTTTTCGTATTGGCAAGCAAACTTGTTTTCTTTTCCTTTCAAACTGGAATCAAGAAGGGGTCTTTTAACGAAGAAATATAGCGTGTGATCTCTCTCTCTCCCAACCCAACTAACAAAACAACCAAACAAGTAATGAGCAAGTTTATCATGATCGAGTTTGTCGTATGGAAAATGTGTAGTGAATAGGTATAAATCCATATCAACTCCCCCCCCCCCCCGCAACACACTCCATACCATTCAAAAGGAACATACCTACATAATATTCCCATTATGATGAAAGTGATTCATATTCCCCATCTTTCAATCAATTCATTACTTTACCAAACTCGCAGCAAGGGAGAGAAAAAAAGTTTTTTGTTTGTGTATGTCCATTAGCCTGCTTATCGTTTTACTGGTACGCTATATATACACACCACCAAACTAACTCTCTTTTGCACGCTCACTCACTTTTTATTTATCCAATACCTTTATACATTGAGTAATGTTATATGTGTCCAGTGATAGCTAATGGCAATGTCATTTGAAAGAGACTCACATGCTTCATAACTTGATAACGGGAAAGTTTTGGCTACAAATATTATCACTCGCTTAAATATATAATGGTTATTTAATGCATATTTCAGATAAGGACAAGTGTGTTGTTATGCTTTTTGCTACTTTCATACATATCCTCATAATATGAAATTATCCCTCGCTTAAATATATAATGGTTATTTAATGCATATTTCAGATAAGGACAAGTGTGTTGTTATGCTTTTTGCTACTTTCATACATATCCTCATAATATGAAATGAACCAGCAGCACACTAACCAAAATAAAGATTACCAAAAAATATTATGTTTATCTGCCTACCAGCCAAAAAGAAAACTTTGTTTTTTTTCTGCCAGCCATCCAAACAGTCCAGCTCCAACAGCATGCAGCCAACACATTCAAAGCTTTTTCCTTCTCATTTTCATTCAAAAACACTCTACAAACTTTCTTTCCTTCTTACTTTCTTTTTTTCCTCTGTTGCAAAAAAAAGCAACGAATAAAAAGTTTTTCTCTCTCTCTCCATTTCATGTTGTTGTATGAATACATACAACACAAAATATAATTCGGTATATTTTATATACTTATCGTTATCGTGTATACATTTCTCCCTGTCACCACTACTCTTGTTGATTCATTTTTTTTTTGCTCTTATGACTTTACTTACATAGTTTGCGAAGAAAGCATATCAAAAACAGCACAGCAACAGTAGTAGTAACACACTCCATTGCTGTGTTGGCGATGAATGCTTAATGTTTGCACTTCAGCTTTTACGCAACTTTTTTTCCAAATAAACTCAGAAAGGGGATATGTGTTTTTCCTTATTTTCATTTCATTCATCGCATCGCTGCCGTCATTCTCACAATGCACAACATACACACAATATATATTTATATACAAATATGCATATGTATAAAAAAATAAAATATATTTCATAAGCAAGTCATAAAAAAGCAACAGTAGGGATGGGGCCATATACAAAAAGTAAATACACATTCAAATAACATACATTTGCATTCATATTTTTATACCGTAGTGTGCTCAGCAAAATCACAAAACGTAGCAACATGCAAAACAACAACACACCATAATAGAACATCACAGAAGGATCACCAGCACCCAGAGACTCCAGACGAAAAAAAAAGTTGTCTTGACTTTCCCTAATATTTCCACATGATAGTAATAATGATATACATATAAGCATAAAATATAGAAAAAAAACCATCAGAGCATAACTGCAAAACTAAACAACTTTTTTTTATTTTTCATACTTTTCCGGCGGAGAGATGTAAAAATAAAACATGATATGGTAATATTATCGCAGCAGCCAGACACGAGCAGATGAGAGAAATTCAGATTCATAGTAGGAAAGAGTAACAGAGACAGATTGTTATGGAGTCTCTCTCTCTCTCTCCTTTTCTCAGAATTAGTGAGTGTCCTTTTTGTGTAGAAAATAACTGTGCATAATAATAATAGTAAATCAAAGTACAACTACAGTGTAAAAAATATAGTGTAGTACTATCAGTCTCACTCTCACTCACACTACTACAACAACAACAACAATCGTATCGTTAAAATAATAATAATAACAAAAAGAATATAAAATATTAATATAATTCTTTCCTTCCATATTCCTATCATTATTGTACAGATTGCCATATTATCATCAACATGATCATTACCATCCTTCCTCTAGAATATATGTATAATATATAATAACATATAGTTTTGGAACACCCTGTATAATATGTGATGTATGTGCTTCGCTTTTTATATGTTGTGAATCAAGCTGCTGATTTACGTTAGCCTAGTCGTAAATCCAAACTTTTACTACATTGCCTCTTATGGACTGCAAACTATATTATTATTATTATTATTATTAACCCGAAAGTAGCGACACACTTCAAAGAGAAAGTCGTGTAGTAAATGTGAGCAGTACATACACGTGTTGTACAAGCGTACGTACCTATCCATACGTATGGGGAATGAGTTCTCTGGTTGGTTGGTGAAGCCCAGACATAATAATAATAGGAGTAATAATGACGACAATAAAATATGAAATTTTTATTCCAATCACATGAGCGATACATATTTTCCTTTTTGCTTCTACAGCTTCCTCTCTCCACTCCTTCGTAAACAAGAATGGAATGTATAGAAATAAAATAACTGTATATTATATTGCCGTACTACTTTCCTCGTAACATCTTTTTTTCCTCTCTTTTCAATTCCATTCCAATCCATTTTTTTTTGTTCTGGGTTTCATCTTTTCTCTGTCTGATATGATATCAGATTCCTGGGCAGAGTTCACAAGAAAAAAAAGAGATGAGCAGAGGAGCAGCAGCAGCAGCACAAGAGCACATCAAAAGGAAATCATTGCAAAACAAATATTACGTACAAGTACATACTTTAGCCTTTCATTCCTTTTATTCTCCTTTTCATTTTTATTATTATTATGTGATGTGCTTTGTACAAAATGTGTACCATCACCAACATTCCATCATCATCATCATTCTCATATGGTAGTATAATATATATGTGGTCTCTTGGGAATGGACATCGCAACGGAGTTACACAATTCCATACTAAAAAAGGAAAAAGTAACCACAAAAAAAGGGAAAGGGATTTTTATTACTACATTGGAAAAATAGGATACGGTAAAAATAGAAGGAAAAAGAAGTAGGTCTCATATTATTACCGATATTGCACATAATAAAAACACAAGATGCATTTCTCTTTCAAGTTTCCAGTCCGAAAAAAGGAGACTACCTACCTACCTACACACGTATGGATATATGGGCATACATACACACAGGAGAAAGCTTGGGTGTGTAAGGTGTGTACAATAATATGTGTGTTTGCAGTGCGTGAGTAATGATATAATGTAAAGACTCTACGGTTCATACATGGACACTGAATTGGATTCTAACGGGTGAAAACACCACATTTTCCCTTGTTTCTTCTTCGCCTTCTCGTCTTTTGCTTCACCAAAGATTTGAGTGCATTGTGTGTATAGGTATATACATATGTATATAAAAATAGTATCATCACCCTGATCATCCGGTATAGCGGTTCTGAAGAGTGTGTACGTGTGTGTTGGTGTGGAGTGGTCGTCCTTCGAGAAGAGAGACTCTATATAGAGCCATATAGCTATATATAGTAGGTTGGTAGAAGGGAAAGATGACAGTTAGCACACTATCTCTCTAATATATTAGAGTAGAAAGAAGAGAGAGAGAGACCGCAGCGCTGGCTACAAAGTGAAAGGCATGAGTTTTTACACCATTTTGTATTCCTTTCACGCTACCTAATCCAAGGTAAATAAAGAACCTGAAAAGAGTGTAGAAAAGGGTTTGGATGGGTATAATAGGTAGACGGAGAAGAGGAGGAAAAGAGGAAGTCAATGTGTACTAACCCTTTTTTTATATAGATCAGAAGAGGCACACCTACACACATATATAGCTATGTGTATATATGTGTAACTTTCTTATAAACTGTTAGCGTGTGTGTCTCTCTAAAAAAATCCTCATTTCTCTTTGAATTGAAGGGGAAATGTCGACTGCAGAGATGTTAACTCAAGCGGAGAGGGAAAAGCCGGTAAGAGAAAGTAAGTACGTAACTCTCTCTCTCTCTCTCTCTAATAGCTATATATAACATTGAGCGAGGAGTACATTACATAACCGAGAAAGAAAGAAAGGAGGTAAAGTCGCCACCTCAAAGGAGTCCCTCATTCCCTCTCACTCTGTCGCCCTTGCTCCCGACCATATTATCTCTTCTACAAGGCCATCCTATGTAATACCATTTATAGTTGGTATGCTTTTATATAAGAAAATCTCTGTCTTGTGTGTGTGGGTGCATATAGAAAAAAAAGGTGAAAGAAATAATCTGACCGGTAGGGCTGCCACTGTATTTATGGCAGTGTAATAGTTAAAAGGAAAGGGTTTACGATGACACCGTCTTCCATACGTCCACATATATTTCCTTTTTTCGCGCTTTTAAAAGCTGTTCCGTATTAACTGCATTCACATCATAAACTACCGTACACTTTTTGCTAAAAAAAAATCTGTTCCACCAAAATTCATTGTAATATTCTCTGCCGTCTCGAAACAATTAGGCGTGTGGGGACAGAGTAATTTATATATGTTTTGCTTGCTTGCACGCGGTCATATTCGTAACCGCTTTATCGATTTTTTGTGTGCACCCAAGGAAGGATTTTTTTGCCAGAGGACATGTTATGCTCCTACTGCTGGAGTGAGATATCCTGTTTTTCCTGTGTGTAGACACAAGGTACGTGCAAATGATATCACTTTCCCTTTCTGTGGGTTATGATGGTAGTAGTAATGATACTCCCATATTCTATCTTTTGTAGATCCCTATCTTCTCTCTTTCACCTTGTCCTACACTTTTTTTTACGAAAAAAATAACATGCTTGTTGTTGAAAAATGATGGCGGTGAACGAAGAAAGCAATGAGTAAGTAGAAAGGATTGTGTGTTTTTTACTGCAACTGCAAATGGTCCATAACTGCGCACTTAAAGCAGGGAGTAAAGTGGAAATAAAAAGGTAAAAGTTTTTTTTTCTTTTTTTTTCTCCACCGCCAGCACTAAAATCCAACGAGCAAGTGGATGGAAGTGAAAGAAACGTAACACGTATTTATGGAGGAGCCGAGTGTTGGGAGGTAATGGAGAGGTATATATTGTTTTGCAGTAGGAGAGAGGGAAACACACGAGCACTAAAATTTTCGTAGACGACTAAATTGTGTGTACAACTTGCCATTCTGCAAACGGTAGCGTATAGTTTTTTTTGGCGTAGTATCCTTTGCGAAAGGTATTACCAAGAACACAAAAAACACATCAAAAAGAAATCAGAGTGAAATTGGAGATGATGGTGAGAGTAGAGTAGGTTCTCACAGGGGCCTGAAGGCTTCAATATCCTTTCCAACAATGTTTACATGAACGCAGTACGAATACAATAATTTGTACATGTTTTCCATAACACGGAAGTAGAAAAATTAAGTTGCTCCACCTCACCTACTTTTTCAGAACAATAATGTGAAAACAACATTCATTTCGAAGTTGCAATTTGTTATCATTGTTAACATCGTAACTGGTAGTCACATCTTTCAATATTTTATTAATTGTTTCTTTTTAATTAATTTTTTAAAAGTTATTTAAATAATATATCAATGAAAGAGATGTGTTTGTATTTTTACGTATGTGTGAAATCAAACCATCATAAAATATTTAATAAAAAAAAGATTCAGACAGATGCTACGCTGTCAAGATGCAGATGTGGTGCCGTCAAGATTTATCCATTGAAAATATAGCACATATTTATGGCTTATTAAACACGGTAAAAAAATAAAATTGCATGCAAAATTTACTGTAATTGTATGCATGGCCCAAGTTTCAAAATTTTGTAAATTTTCAACAATTTCTATTGTAGATCTTCTCTTCAGCGGAGCTATTATGTTACACGGTGTTATGCAGTGCCCTTCACGTCATTTTGGAGAGGCAAAAGGCCGCAGATATCAAAGTGTGCGATATGTCCTTCAAATCATTCGACGACCCAGATGATTGTAAGCAAAACATGCTTGTACCTGCCAGTACCGTTACAAAAAAAATCTAATTAAAACTCATGTAATGTATTCACTTCTCTAAAAATTACAGGTGAGATAAAAGCAGCAAGAGTTGTTGCCGCGCTATTGGCAACTTCCGTCTTTGACGTTCTCCTATCATTTTTGGCATTGCGAGGAGCACACAAGGTATACTTTTACCCAATTTAGCAAACTAATTTTTCTAAAAAAATGCTTTTAGATGACAATAAAAACATCTTGTTTTGCATATTTAGCAGGGCAACGTCTGCTTTTGCTATATTTGGTTCATCTTCACCAGCCTCCTTATTCTGCTGTTTCCGCTTTTGCAGAGCGTTTTGTTTATTGTGACAACTTGGTGGTAAGTTTTTGTATGCTTTAAAATACATTTTGTTTGTCTTTTCAAAGATTCATTTTTCCTGACGCTTCTAATTTTTCCATTTTGAATACTATTTCAGGAATGCAATATCCTACGCCATCATCACAGTGTCGATAATCCACAGCATAATTAAAGTAATCGGCATGTTCATCATCATTCAATACGTGAAATGGGTACGGGAAGCATCTGCGTCTGGAGCAGCACGTGAGGGCAATCCTAACATTGGCATATCTCAGTTATCTTGGAGCATTGGTCAGCAAAACGATGATGACGATGTTGTCCTTCCAGCACTTGCCGAAAATAGTACAAATAAAATCAGTTCTAATGAAAAGGGTGGTGATGATGACTCATCAGACACATGATAATAATATGCAAAAAAAACTACTGAACAATTAATTGTTTTAATCATTTGGCATTAATTTGACATTCTGTTTTTTAGATATAGCCACACAGCTGTTCCGCTTTTTATGTAAATGTTTTTACTTCCTGTTTATTTCCCATGTTATTTTTTTATATCATCATCATCATTTTTGTTGTAATAATATTCATATTTACCATTTTCCCTTTGGGATCCCATTTCATCAAAAGAAATACGAGACTTGATGTATGTATGTATGTATACCTATATGGCATTCTTTCTGATCATATGATATCATTTCTTCTCCAGAAAAATAATAATTATTATTTTTTGTACAAAAGATCTTTGTACAAAAGCGAAAATGTATCAACTTTTTTGCTTCAAGTACAAAAACACAGCGGCTTGAGTCAGTATGCTACACATGCCACGCCGTCCATGAAATGACTATTCAGTCAAAGCCTTCTTCCTACACAATACAATACAATATTATATTAGAAAGGCTACGTAACATGACTACCCACCACCACCAACAACAACCAACAAGCATCCGACCAACCAGAAATGAAACAAGCAGTTATAGACAGAGAGAGAGGGAGAAAGGCAGCAGCACAGCAGACAAAAGTGAAAGTAGAAAAAAAACTTTCATTTCCTATTTCCTCCATTTTCCTTTTTCTCCGTCTTTTGATCTTTTTTTTCGTTACCTATTTTTGTATATGTATTCGTATTACCATTACCACACACATGAATGAATGAATGAATGTAATACGTAACACACTGCCATTAGATATCCTATAACATCAACAACAACAAGAGCTGGCTTCAAAAAGCAGAGCATAAGCAACCAAAAAAGTGAAAACCCAGCTTGATTTCAAAAAGTAGAAACAGCAGCAGCACAGCAGCGGTAATAACTCTTCTCCTTCCTTCACCACTCATATAGCAAAAGCAACCAAAAAAGTGAAAACCCAGCTTGATTTCAAAAAGTAGAAACAGCAGCAGCACAGCAGCGGTAATAACTCTTCTCCTTCCTTCACCACTCATATTTTTATAACATGAATGGAAAGAGAGAAAGGAGAATGCACCATAATGTGCCTTCCTGCTTATCTATCTATTACCCTTCTTATCAACTTTCTAGTTGCCAGTCAGTCAAGTAATAAGAGTAAGGAGCAGTAATATGGCAGTATTTTAGATGCCTTGTTCATGTTGATCTCGACGTCGATACCGCTTATTTTGTACAGAGAACCGTACACATCCAAATAGGTAAGTAAATATGAAATCTTGCCATTTTTCTAGAGAATGGATAGATATATTTAGGAAGTAGGAAGCGCAAATGTAGACGCTCACTCAAAAAACGTTATAGATTTGTTGGTGGAGTGGCTCTTTTGTTCAACAGTAATGTAATACATAAAAAAATAATCATAGATTCCTTCCTCTCCAAAAAAAATATTACATTACTTGCACACACTCCCACACACAAAAATAAACGGTGCTTGCATTTTGCTTCGGTTATTACTTTTCCTTTTTTTTCAACGCGCTTTATGTACATATATCTACAATACCTTAACTTTTACTTTCCTTTTCTTACATTATAACAGGTCTGAACTCTGAAGAGAAGTTTTGAACGAAGCAGGCGTTTTTTAGATTCAGCGCAATGAATGTATTCAAAAGAGGAAATTGTTCAAATGGCCTTTGAATATGTTTCATGTTTCACCAGTCAAAAAAAACCAACTGTATACATTTCATTTCTTTTTTTTATTATTATTTTTTTAAGTGTACGCAGCACAGAAGAGTCGGTTCTTGTCAGGATTCACTTTTTTGAAACTTTTTTTCTTTCTCTATTTGAATATATCATATGCTTCTGAATAATAATAATAATAATACAAAGGACTGTACGTATCATTTCCAGAAACCGTTTTAAATAGCAATTTTTCCTCATTTCTGCTCCTCCGAATTGTAAGCTTTGCGGAAGAAAGGGAAAAGAATGAAAAGAGGAAATGAGAACGCTTTCAGTTTTCAAGTGTCGCTTTCTGCTTCCTTCTTCAACTTTTTTTTAATATTCTTTTTATAAAAAAATATGCGTTTTAGTTTTAATTTGAAACCTCCCAATAATAATATGCTCAAGCGCCCTGAATATTGTAGATTAAAGATTATAAAAAAATGTTTCTCCGTCACACGCAAATTTTCTTTTTGTAATAAAGAAAAGTATCACCTTTTAAATCGACGCTGAAATGAGTTTTGCACATAAATAGACGAAAAGAGTTATAGGGACTCTTGACAGATACATTACACTACTTTTTTTACTTCAAAATTTGACATTTTTCGAAAGTGTCGCATTCATTTTTTTTGCGCATTTTGTTGTAACTTTATGAAAAATAGGTAAAAAAATTTCATATATAATGCAAAGCAGTTCAGACACATAACCGCCAAACGTATAACTTAATTTTGCATGAGACTTGAAGACAACTCTCTCTCTCTCTTCCTGAATGACTGGGATTATTATGGGTATGCATGATATTGTATCTACCCATCCACCATTTTGAATAGGTGGGTATGTATGTTTTTCTGAGATCGAGTCTGCAAACCAACCAAGTCAACCGACAAGCAAGGTAGAAAACATAAAGTGACATCTTTTTAAATATCTGTCACGTCCTTCTCTACTCCATTTACATTTTTTTGTTTATGCAACTCCAGCATCTCAACCACATAGACAAGCCATGAGGCAAAAGTCTCACACCAACGCATATACTTGCACAACATCACACTCACTTTCCAGACAAGGAACAGAAATTAAATTTTATTTCCCCCATTTACATTAGCATATTATCGAACCGCTTAAACACCCTTGCCATTATGACAATCATTATCATAATTTATGCATTATATTTTTATGCAATTCTCGAAAAACACTAAAAAAAAGTTAGAGGAAAAAATGTAATCTTGTTTCCTTAAAAAGTGGTCATAAAATGAAGTTAACTATGAGGCAAGCTCTGGGATAAAATGTCTTCTATTTTTTGTCATTTTTTGTTAAAAATGTGCCATGTCATTGATAAAACAAAAAAACAGGAAAAATTACACGTACGTTAAAAAACATGTCAGTGTTTTTTATGAAGAGCGACAATTTTTTTTCTTCCTCTTCTTGTGACCGTGTAATACAATGAGCAGGGCTCTATTTGCACATCTTTTGTACAACAAAGAAAAATCAGTGATCCTGAAAATCAACTCAGAGAAAAAGACATGGCAGTTTATAGTCTCCATTCTCCATTTTTGCCTTTTTTTACGATCAAAAATATCGACCATGACAGGAATAAACGGAGACAGAGCTGGAGAGAGAGAGAGAGAGTAAAAAGTAGAGCGTACATAATGTAAACTCGAACGACACTACTACTAGCGGTACGCTGCTATATTTACTTCATGAAAACAAGATAATGATATGGAAATGCTGAAAATGCAAAAGCAATTTCCTTTTTTTTATCATCCCACCATGCGAGTCTTTAACACGATAATAATAACAATAATAGCTACCTCCTCTCCTCTGCTCTAACAACAAACCATCCATTTGCTCTCTCCCTCCATTTTCATGAGAGATTTAGCCAAGCGTGCATGCATGCATGTTGTACAAAACACACATATGCCTCTTTTCCTTCTTCCTCCATTCTGCATACAAATAACTTGGATCATTGTTGATTTTGTCATTCTCTCTCTTTCTACATATTTTGCAGTAGTATGTACTCTCCCCAAATTACTCGCCATCTTGTTTTGCATTTGCACATTTGTGTATTATTAAGCTCTTTCATATGCTCATCTGTTCATTCTTAACGAGACAATAATGACAGTCAACAGAAGAGTAAACACACGGGAGGATTGCTTCACAATTTCTATAAATACAGGGTCGTTGGTGGTACACACGCTATTATTACCATTCTCTCTTGTCTTTCTCAACAAAATTCACTCAGCAAAGCCATCCGTTTTTTTGCCAGAGAGTGTTTTTGGTACAGCGAAGTATTTCCCAGAGTTAAAGTAGAGCACACACACAGACAGATGGGCTTGTAAAGTATAAATTCATAATCATCCTTTTTTCTCTTCTCCTATTTTTTCCCTTCACTCTTTTGTTTGTGAGTGAATGAATATATATACGCGCCTAATGCAATTTTTTCATCTCATCAACTACTACACACAGACAAGCTGTTATTAGCACATTTTATTATATTTTTTATACTAGTTTTGTGAGTAAACAAAGTTGATAAGAGTCAACAGCTAGTAGCTATATAGGTAGTATGAATACATATTTGTACCAAGGTCTGTACATTAAAACGATTTTTTATTTTGCATTTTCTTTTTGTTTGGTGGTGGAAAATGAAGGCGACTCACTGGAGACATTTTCTAGTTGAGATGATGATGACGATATGATGATGATCAAAAATACAAAGAAATAATAAAAAAGAGAATGGAATTTAATATGTTGGATGATGGGTGTAAAAGCAGACTGTAAAATGGTGCTTATTGTTGTGTTGTTGTACTCCACTTTCTGGGGATATATGTAGTAATGTGTGCTGTGTGCGTCTGTTCTCTGTACACATATTATCATGTAATGCGATGATAACACAATAAAAATGTATAATACACATGAGGACAATTTTCATAAATATCCTCCATCTCCTCCTTTTCGTCAATTCCTCTATTCTTTTTCAAGTTCTCTGGAGACCACGAAAAGAAACTTGAGAGATCTTTTTTCTTTCATAATCTACTCTGCTGCCTTTTTCATACGGTCAATATGTTTTTTTGTGGGTTACGAGACATGCGGTATGTCACCACAATATACACACAGCTTTTGTGCTCCACTTTACTTAGTCACAGACACACACACACGACAACCAAATAAAAAAAATAGTTTTGAAGAAGAAGAGGAGGAGAAGCAGAGGACACGATACACATGAAACGATATATAAGAAGAAAAAAAGAGAGACCACCAGATTGGGATTTTGTGATGGTGTGGATATGGAGTTTGGGACTTGTTTACTGTGAGTAGTGAAGGAGAATCGAAAGAAATTGAAAATTACTCAAGCAAACTAAACAAGAGGAAGAGGAGGAGAAGGAAGAAACAAGGCAAAAGAGTCCCTTGAAGGAAAACAACATGTGAAGTTGAAGACTTTGGCTCTGGGGACCTTGTTTTTTCAAAGAAAAATAGGTATAATGAGAGATATCCGAGGATAATTGTGATGCAATGCAGTAAAAAATATACCCATGTGATCTTCCACATAAGTTAGGCAAAACATATAATATCATTGTGTACCAAACTATAATATATGTAGTTTATAGGTATACCTATCTAGAAAATGAAATCTTTCAAAAAGAAGAAACGTTGCATATGCATATCACATCCTTTTTGATGCAGTCTCTCCCGAGTCCAACCTCCTTTTTGAATAAAATGGGTCATTTAAAACTGTGTACAGAAAAAGGTAAAAAAGGAAACGTTTCTTTCGTCGACGTAGGATAATTTTGTGCGTACGTCTTGTGTGTGCACAAAACTAAAAAGAAGAAAAGGGACTCCCTTTGTAATATTATTATTCATGAGAGAATGAGGGAGTCAAATAATAAGACCCTTTTTCCTTTTTGTAAGAATAACACAATAAAAGGGAAGGATCCTTATTGCCTCTCATCTTTCTCGCTGAATACAAATTCAAAAGGAACCAACATTGAAAAAAAATATATTCTACAAGGCTGGTACTTTTTTGATTCATGAAAAAATACATAGATATTAGATATTTGTCGGGCTATTGAGCAATTTATACCATTTTTTCCATTTTTACCACCACCACCACACCACATGCACGTCAGTCAGCATCATCGCATCGTTTACGTTTCCAATCTCCGCACCAAACACCGGTTTTGCTAGTTAGCCTCAATTTTTATGCTTTAACAGCTCAAACACCACAAAACGTATTGCTTTGCTTGCATCCTGTTAAACTGGAGATGGATATAAAACACTTTAAAATGTCTATTTATCTCAGCATGGGTGTCATTTTGGTAAGGAGATGTGCCAAGTAAAAAAGTATTCATTTTTAGGTTTTTTCTCCATGACCCAAAAAGAATGGGTCATGATGGAAGCAACAATCATGAGGCAAGTAAGGTTGTCAAAATAACAGTCATTGACAACGATTCTAACCAGGGCATTTACAAAAAATGTAAAAAAAACTTTTTGCAGAATTTTTTTTGTAGAATTCCTTTGCGATCATCTCATCATCGATTTATAAACTAAACTTATCGATCCAATGACAGTAGATAATTTTAATAGTCTAGCCATTTCTTAAACGAAAGACTGATTTAATTTAACAGACTAAAAATGAAGTTTGCAATGAAAGTGAGAGAAGAGCGGAAACCCGCAAACAGGAGGTATTCCTATAGCGGTGACTCATCTTCCAGTGGCACCTACACAAGATTCAAGCTTTACGCCTACACCAAGTCCATCAGAGGATTCCCGGGCGTTTACTGTGACTGATGAACAAACCAAAGACATTTTGGGAATGCTTCGCCAATCAATTGATATGGAAGAATGGCAGCTAAAAGAGGACAATAAATTTGACAATGCGATACATGTGGAAAATGTTTTTAAAAGATTCAAGAAGGAAGATGATGTAATAATTGGAAGACAGTAAAAAGTTTTTAATAATTTGTAATTAAATCACGTTAAATAATATTAAACAATTTTAAGGAAGAGGATGAGCTTGCTTCCAACGCGCAAGACAGGAAGGACGAAATCCGACTTGCCCATTTAGAAGAAACCCGTCCGGCCTGGTTGACTCGCACTCTCAAAATCTTGTTTCACGTTTGTGTTTTTGTCAACTTCTTCATGTCGTGGTACGACAGCACTAGGCTCCTCCTGGAAGACGCTAAAATGGACATTTGGCTTCTGGAGGACGACTACAACTGTTTACAAATTGTGCCAAACGTGGACTGGCTGGATCACACAATGAATATTCTTCACGCTCTCCTTTCCAGCTCCGTATTGTTCGTTCATAAGAGAAGTAGTGCAACGCTCTGTTTGGCGTGGATCGGAAGTCAGGCTTGCCACACCATTTTCAAGACATTCCAGTACTTTTACAATTTGAAATTTGAAACCAGAGAGATTTTCTCCCATATTGATGGGCTCATCTTTTTGGNCAACGCTCTGTTTGGCGTGGATCGGAAGTCAGGCTTGCCACACCATTTTCAAGACATTCCAGTACTTTTACAATTTGAAATTTGAAACAAGAGAGATCTTCTCCCATATTGATGGGCTCATCTTTTTGGTCGGAATTTTGGCGCTGGACGTGTTGTGCGCCTTGTTACTTCTCCATAAATATTATGATCTCACAGATCGGTTTAGGGTAAGAAAATTACGAATACATTTAATTTTGTAAATTCACTTAGAATGATTATGTATACGTTATATAAAATGTTTTGGTGTTTGTTTAGACTCGGGCCAAGTATTTTGGGACAACAGACACAAGCGAGCGTTCTTTGAATGACAAAATTATCTACAAAAATGACACGTCGTTTCTTCAAAGGAAAAATATTCTGAGGGATGTGACCACAGCACAAACGTATGCCATCATCAAGAAAATGGGAAAGCATGCAAAGCAAGGTATACACGTGGATCCTGTGAGTTTAGGATCGGGAAATTAATGCTGCAAGATTGGCCCTCGCAGGTATTAAAACCTTTAATCATTACTATTTGTTTCATTCGTATAATAACCCTTCATTTAAAATACTAATTTTCAAAAAAATAAAAGGCAGAGACGTTTGTTTGTAGATTGTGCCACTGCTGATAACAGCAACATGCTGTCAATGCTGAAACAGGCGTATGCTCATCGCTTGAAAGAGCTGGAACAGGCGGACCAGGAAACTGGACAAGTCGTCTTAAATACCATGATGGCCCGATCCGACATTTACTAAGAAATTGATTTTTCATTTTTAATTGCGCACAAAACTTTTGTGTTTAACTTCAAAAGCTATTCTCCGCTAATTTAAATGTACATATCAAAATGTACCCATATATGAAACATTTATTAAAGATGTATCGGCTCTGAGGCATTTGTGTTTATATTTTGCACGGATATCGCATAATTCCTCAAGAAGATTGCCTCGTCAGAGAAAAAATGCTTCCAATGGAAGCCTTCCATCACTCTCTGTAATTCTCAGTTTTCTAGTACTCCATTTACATCAATTTAATTTGTGACAGACACTGTGAGCCAGCAAGTGAGAGAGTATTGAAAACAACCTACTTAGCAAGTCAAAGTGTAAAAGAGAACAAGAAGAAGATGGTGTAGATGATCTTGATGATGATCATGCTCATCCAGCAACGTCTTTATACAACTCATCGTCAGCATAGTGGAAAACGAGTATGAATGCAGATTAGGAAGCAGACGTACTTGGGCTACTACAAAATGTACAACAAAATGGGTAGAAGATGGTGAAGTAAACAACTTGGTAGACTGCTGGGTGTATACGCTTTGAGAAATATTTAAATGCATATCTCCAGAGGGAATCTTTACCATGATCATCATGATCAAGGCAAGCATGTTCTTGAAATCAACGAAACGAACAAAAGAGGATGAGCTTTCATGGAAGGTTTATCCACCAAATCTATTTACATTTACATGAGAGTGTAGTATACTGCGTAGTAACGGTATACCGCATAATATAAACAGAGGAGAATGAAAAAGTCCAGGCAGCAGGTTTTGAAAATGAGAGTTTTCTACCTGACTCACTTTTTTAAACCATTTCTGACTCTCTGACTTTTGAGTAAACTTGAATATCTAGGCCAGGCCTGGCCAGGCAAGGATACTTGAGACTACCCGTTACTTTTTTAATCTTCTTCCTTCATTTTTTAACCCTCTCACTCCTCCTGCTAAAGTGAGAATGAGCACAACAAAAATAAAGCCATGACCTATGTAAATGTGAATTCTCTCTTGTATTCTAAAAGAGCAGGGCTCAAATGGGAATATGAATATAAATGTGTGGACTGTGGAGAGAGATGGTAGAAAATGATAAAATTCAAATTCTCACACATATCTAATTTTTTATGAATGTATCTTTCCCTTTTATCATTATCTCAACTCATCTTACAAAAAGTTAAGGTAGGCTATGCATCTCTCTGGATAATATATTAATATATTAAATATGAAAATACCTTCATTTAATGGTAAAGTAGAAAGTAAAGTTGCTCCTTCCTTTTATACAACGCATTTTTTTTATATAAAAAAACATCTCCAGTAAAGTTTTTTTCCTGTTTGTTTACTAAACACACTTGCATAGATAGGTGCAGGGAAAACTCCTTTTATTTACCTTTCTCAAAGCCACTTGAGAAACAAAAAAGTTTGACAGAGAAAAAAAGGTTGCTTGTTTCTCAAAAGGTACATGGTAGCTTTACACATGTGTGTACTTAATAAAATTTGGGATGAGGCGGTGGTGGGGGGAGTGGTGAAGAGGTAGTAAAGATCATGTAAAACAAGTAGTTTACAATCCGATTTAAAAACCTCACTTTAAAGTTTACTGCATTTTCTACGTGCACCGCCGCATCTCATCGAACGGTATATCAGCATCTTCACTTTTGTCACTTTGAACTTTGGTGCATCCTTTTCGGCTTCCCTTTTTTTGTTTTTTAGGATTACCATTACGGTGTGCTCAACATAAGCATATCAGAAGAAAAGTTTGAACTTTGCGAAAGAAAAATTTCAAACTTTTAATGGCGTTGTAAAGCTATTCATATTGGTTTGGTGTGAAGTGAAGAGAGAGAAGTTTGACTGTCAATTTATTAGGTATATTAGGAAAGTATATATCTTCCTATTCTTCTTCAGCAGAAATAAAAGTTTTTTTCAGATAAACTGCCAAGGCAAAAAAAAGTGTAATGGAATATATTATGGAATTACTGTGCTGGTGTGGTGGTGACTGTCGCATCATCCAAAGTTTTAAATTGAAATGTCAAAAGGTGCACTTGAAACATTAAGCTCGCTGTCAACAACTTTGGCAGGAGGAGAAAAAGGCAGGTTGCCTAAGTTCAACTTAACTTGTTAGGCTTTTGTTCATCAGGAGCAGAGAAGATGTAGCACACGACAACGTATATACCCGACTGGTAATAATAAAAAACAATGCTACAATTTGAAATGACCTTTTTTAACAATACTGAACCCAATCAATTTTTGTTTTTTTTTCTGTTAAAAAATTGATAAGGGCAGTGTGTCTGAGTATATTATGTAGTTATCGATTCAGTCATCATCACTGGATCTTTC
>JAITYZ010001950.1:0-18890 GCA_027744595.1 Paronellides praefectus
TTTTCAAACTGAATACAAAAACTTATGAATTATGAAATATCTTTTTCATATGCATATATATTCCTATCATTTCATATAACACATCGTAATATACTCATATTATATTCATACACACATGCATATGTATTCATGCAACTTTCTTACAAAACTTACAATGCAAAAAACAGGGAACATTGACATTTTACTTTGGTTGTTCGCCGAGTATAGCTTGTGTGGATGTTAGCAGCATGTATGTATGTATATTGTACATTTTATATACTCGATTGTGTATACCCCTACCAACTTTTACCCCTTTTCCTTGACTCACCACAAAACAACAACCCTTTGGCACGTGAACTTCTACTGCCCCCGCTGCTGACATAACTGGTGTCGTGTAGTGAGGGCAGGGCAGTAGTAGTTAGCAGTAGTGTTGCATTTGTACATGTTTGATTCTATTCATTCCTCAGTATAAAATATACAGAGGAACATTATGTCCAACTTATTAAATTGATGTGTATATATATTTTATAATGTATGTGAGCTTTTTAATGTGCCAGAAAATAGGTTTTGTTGCTCTAAAGGGCAGGGGTCCTTTGAAACAAAATGCTTATCTTTTTGTTTCTGCTTAGCACGTACTTTGCTTTCTCTTTCACCCTCATTGCATCATTTTGTATGAACCTTTTGTAATTTGAGACCGTACTTCCGCTCAATTTTGTACTTCTTTCCACTGCTGCTGCTCCTCCTGCCGTGGAGTAGTGGGTGTGGGTGAGAGTGAGGACGATTACATGGATTTCTACAACTTTGAACTTAAATTCTTTGTTTGTTTGTATTATTCCCATATTATCCAAAGTTTGATCCAACTGTTAATGGTAAGATATTTTTTTATATATACCGACCTGCCTTTTGTTTTGGGTAGGTATATTTTTTTGCTAAATTTTATTGAAACGGCCCGCTTTTATAAGGGAAAGGGGACGCGGTACAAATGGCCGAGAATGGTATATTATTTTTATAACGTCAATATCCTCGCAGACGTCAATATAGATATTCATGACCGGTGTTCTTTCCATTGTTGTGTGTGAAGGCACAAGCTACTCTCGTGACTACTACTGGAGTGATAAAGAGTAGAGTACCCTTGAATAACAAATAGGACAACAAAACGCGTGACTGTTTAATGTGCCTTTCAACAACAAAAAAAGAAATACATGGCTGGGGAATTACCATTCATCTTTCTAAAGTGTTGATTATTAATACTAGAATTTTATGGCAAGTTATGTACTTTTTTTACTGAATTGATTATGAACCAAATTTTTTATGTACCCTCCCACGCCCCCACTCTTTAAAAATATATTTTTCTTCTTTAACAGATGAACTTTCAATGGTACTCTCTCACTACTACAGAATTATATAGCGATGAATGTTGAATGTAGGTGGGTTTTTGAAGGGTAGCATAGAGGAAGCTTTTAAACATATCAACAATGTTATCTTCATACCGGATCGGATCATGAACTGCTTTGAAATACATCTGTTATGTTTGTATAAATGTACCTCTGTGTATAATCTCTGATAACATCTCTTGCAATTGCACTCTGAAAAAATAAAAACTTTTTACTGATGCCATCTATCTGACTTTTGAAAATGTTCTCTTGTGTTTTTTATATTCAAAAAATAAAATAAAAAATAAATATTATGAATGGCCCGTCATTTTTTATACTGGCATTTGTAGAGAGACAAGCAAGATTTTTTTTAGATCTACGCTCTTTGCTGTCTTTTTTTTCGCTCTTTCTCTTGTCTTCTTCTTGAAGACAATACTTATTTAATTGCCACAAAATTACAGATTGTAATTACACAGTGTTGGTCGATGTTGCATTTTGTAAAAAAAAGAATGAAAGAGAGAAAATACGAAGTTCTTTTTTTGCAAGACTAGAGTTCTAAGAGATGGGAAGAGGGGAGGAAGTTTTTCTTCTTTGTAAAAAATGGGTAGATATATGACTTTATGATGTATACAAGTGTGGTAAAGCAGAATGAGAAAATGCAATGAATTGAAAAGTCTCCCGCTGAAAAAAAATTATAATCATGAATGACTTTACTGCTGGGGTAAAAAGTAGTTTTAGTGGGGAAAATTATGGATGTATTTACAAGTTTTATGATCTTATTAAATACTGTTCTTTCTTACATAAAAAACGTAAGAACCTTCCTACATATACACCTGTGCATATAGACAATAAATGTTTGTGTGTAAAAGTATTAAAATATTTTTTGCTTCAAAGTCTTGCCATTTTCCACAAAATTTCTCAATGATTTGATGAGCTATATGGTTTTTTTGGTTGTTGTATATTTTTATTTTGCTAGAGATTTCTCTCGTCTCGAAATATATACTAAGCCTTTATATACATAGAAGAAGAAAAAAATCTGTTTTTTTCTTCATCTCATGTCCTTGTGCTTTGTGGCGCTAAGAAAATAATATACGACGACACAGCAACAATAATAAAGATTTATCCATACATTCAACTTGTGAAAATCGCTGGCGGCACAAAATCCTTTTAATGAATCAACGTCGGCAGCGGCAGACGAAGCTACTGTATGGGCCAACAAACAAAAAGCGCTTTGCATTAGATGAGTAAGGCGAACATTGACGGGTTTTGTGGAAGTGGAGACAAAAAAAACAGTCTTTTTAAATCTGTTTTAAAAAGACGAAAAAGACAGGCCGAGGGAATAAGAAACCTACGCTTCACTCTTGATTCATATTACAACTGCACTCAATTTGGAGTAAGATCTACTAGATTCGTAAATTGACTAAAATAAATATAATATCTTTTATGAACGTTCAACGTAAACAAAATGCTGCAAAAGTAGAAAAGTTGATTGTTGATCAATTCCAATCAGACGTTCATTGGTTACCAGTGACCCATGATCACGAATCTAAAAACAGTGTTTACTAATAAGTATTTGTATAGCGCAATGTTTTTAATCACTGTTAATCAATTACATTTAGCAGTATGTTTAGCAGAAAGAAAGGGTCAATTTCTCTGTACTCCTCCTGTTCAAAAATCCAATATGCACGAACGACATGATAGCAGAAGCAGCAGCAACAAAGACAACGCTAAATACAAACAACGTCACAGGTATTTTTATATGCACACATTTTCTTTACTATACAGCTTTAAATGACAATAAAGACTAAAAATACTACACATAAAAATGGTTGTATTGTGAATTGCTCATTCGTCTATATGTGTATATGTAGCATATATTATTGCTTTTTTTCAGAACAGCATTGTTTATTGTTCAGTTAGTTTGTTCCTTCAAAAGCATTCATCAGAGCAGTACAATATGTAGGAATATATACAATCAGCAAACCAAAAACTCTACTAAAAGTTGCATTACTTATAAATGTTGTAAAATGTGGCGCTGCGCGACAGCCCCCTCTAGACGTTCATGCCCATTTCTTGTGAATTGACAAGGCGTTCTTTTGTGAATCCTCCTATTCGCTTCATTCATTTCATGCAATGCCATGCCACGCCAATCCTTTCTTCTTCTTCTTCTTCTTTTCAAACAGGATAGCATTGAACAAAATGGAAAATAAAAATTATCTGCAACATTTTTCGTCTCCATTTTTTTCTTTATTCTTCTTCACACAAGAAAACGACGGAATACACAAGAGCAACTTAATATAGCCTTGTTATTCTTTCATGCGAATATATGGTATGTTCTATGAAAACCATTTCTTGAGAAGTGTCTT
This sequence comes from Paronellides praefectus, assembly GCA_027744595.1. Classification (NCBI taxonomy): domain Eukaryota; kingdom Metazoa; phylum Arthropoda; class Collembola; order Entomobryomorpha; family Paronellidae; genus Paronellides; species Paronellides praefectus. The sequence continues at coordinate 3,719 of JAITYZ010001950.1, forward strand.
GTCTTCTTCTCAGTCTATAGAAAAAAAGCTCTATTAGTCACAGGAGGATCCAAAAACAAGCCAAACAAAACAACTATATTCACCACCCTAAAAAAACTCGAGTCGACACGATTCAGTTTTTTATATGGAAAAAGGGCGCTTATTCATCATTTTATTTTTTTATGCTTCCACCACCACCACCACCATTTTCATCACGTAATGCTACATGGCTCAATAGTCATTTCATTTCGATTCTTTTTAAAACTTATTTTTCAAAGGAAATGGTGTGCGCGCACACACAACTCTTTTTTTCTACAAATAAAATAGATGATTGTCCAAAGTCAAGTACAATTTCTCATAATGCACACTCTCTTCTCAAAAAAAATATAATAACAAGAGAGAAATATATTTTTTGGCTCTTCTTCAAGCAACCATGCATTCACCTGTTTGCTTATAATAAGCAATATAAATAATAACATAAAAACATGTATGTATATATACAATAAGCAAAAGCAAGCATAGCCATATATTGTACTAAAATGGTAGTAAAAATGAACAAAAAGAAACATGTTCATAATTTATTATATTATTTCTTTTAAAGGGAATAACACAGTTTTTCCCACGAAATGTACTAAAGTTTTCAACATTTCAATCATTAAAGTAAATGAGTTTGCCACTTTTTCTTTGCTACTAAAAAGCACACACATACACAAAAGTAAAGTAAGTGGTTGTTCCTGTGTACTTACAAAAACATGATATTTTCACTTGATTCATTGGATTTTGTCGATTTTGTTTGCTGTACATTGTACCGACATGCTCTCATATGTCATGTATTTTATTGCAAAAAAATGGTGAAAAAGATATTAATTTTGTTGAACATTTGAAAAAAAAATATTTTTCTTTTGTCGAAATATAGAGGTACTTATTGTGTGCTATTAAAATACCTACATAACTTGTGGGTCAACAAGCAGTTTTTCCTTGAAAATATTTTTTTGCTAATGTATTTGTGTTATGAAAAATCGACTAAATTGAATTTCCCAGAAAAATTGGAAAATCGAAGACGAAAGAATTTATCAACAATTTATTGTTAAGTAAAGCAATAATGTTATATTTGGTGAGCAATCAGTCGTTATAATAATGTAAGCCATTTACTATGAATTGTCGAAACCTAAAATTGACCATGTTTTATTCAGCCAACAAGAATGATTGCTTGACTATGTCCATATTGCTTTCAATTCGAGAGAAAACTGTTCCAAAAAATAACGCAAGTGGGACTTCTTCTTAAACGTCAGTTCAAAAGAATCTCCAGCGTGTCATGGCCATAAAATATTGGTCACGTCACACATCATTTTCCAAACAATATTTTGACATGGATAAAACCACGCCTTTTTTGTACTTTTCTAAAATGACACTGTTGATCATAAATTTGAAATTATTTTCTTGGTAATCATAATTTTAAATCGACTTGAACCAGTCAAAATAGCTCGTCATAAATTAATTTGTCCTTCAGTTCGACGACAGGTTACCCGATAAAAGCGCGTGTAATCCAGGTATACATACATTTCGCAAAACTGCGAATGTCGTATCAATTTGAAAGTTTCAGTAATTAAATCGTAACAACGATTTCTCCATTTCGATATTTCTACTGCTTGGACTTGACTCACCCGGGATGATGATGATGACACCAATCTAAAACCATTTTTCTTAATGCTCAATTTAAAATTAACTCAGTCAGTCAGCAAAAACAAATCATTTTTCTATTGATATCCTCCTCTTTTGCTGAATTTAACAACTAATTTATCAAAAAACGACATGTGTACTAACATTTTTACTTCGTATTAAGCCAACAGACAAAATTGATTATATACCAATAACTTCTTGAAAATTTCGACATGTTCTGTTAAATAAAAGGAAGCCGATGATTTGATATACTTCCGATGGGAAAAACAAAATGGGTAAGGTAGGTATTTAGGCCAACAAAAGTTAAACTATGCCTGGAGGACATTAAAAAACAGCTGAGAACAATTATTATGATGGTTGACCTTAAACGGTTTAATTGATGCTGCTGCTTTTAAAAGCGATCGTTGGATTAAAACTTTTCATTGTTTCTTGTGTTGCCTTTTATACTTCCAATCTGTACACATAATAATACGCAACCCACAGGTAAAAGTCAAATGTAATTTACAACATTGAACGTAAGCCCATTCCACTTAATGCCCCTGAAAAATATTGATACAATTAACTTCCCTATACTTCACATTGCCCATATATACAACCCTTTTTATCATTAACCATGATCTAGGACCATCTTTTTGAACCTTAGAAGTATAATGTAAGATTTCGTTTTAAAAATCCAGATCCGTTTCCTCCTCGTCATAAAAAACTTCTTCTATTTTGTTTTCTCTCCGCCTTCAATTCTGTTCCTATTTTTTTTACTCAACAGAATAATAAGTGCCGTTGGCAATTTTTTAAAAATATTCTCCGAGGTAGTAAATGCTTGCTACTGGAGAAGCCAGTACTGTCAGTTGTATGTTAGGTTCTTTGCATGACAAACGATGATAAATAATGTCCTATGCAACATCACAATACTTATTATTACTATTTACTACTGCTACTGATCATTTGCCCAAGGCTAGATAAACAGTTACATGAATACAGTTAGTTTTGGTTGCTTCCGATAAAAAGTTTTTTTTAAAGTTTACTAAAAGAAGCCATTGATTGAAAACAAATAAATCAAGTACACCGGCAAAACGTTTCTTGAAGATAAATCAATCATGTGTAAAAAACCATTCCGTAAAAAATAATATTCAGATTTAAATACACAATCGCAAATTACGACTCACAATGCATGCATAAGAGAAAGCAAATAGACTCACAGTAGATGATACATGGTATTTCACCTAGGTTAGAATTCTAATTGTTTTGGACCATCCACATTTTTCTTAGGAATCAAAATCACACACCAACATAACATAACATTATGATGCTTACCATAAAACTTTTATCAGATGATAAGTATAATTGTAAAATATGTACCTTCTTCTTGTGTTAGTACATATAAATATATAGCTTAAGTAGTTTAATACATTTTGGTATGAAACTTGTAAAATGTGAGATTATGCGGTTTGCTGGCTCTGAAACTTTTAAGATTTACCGACTTCATCAAAAAAAAATGAGCAGTTGACTGCTTTGCTGCATTTTACGTTTAGCTGGAAAAACAAACCACAGTGAAATTCCACACGTAATACAAATTGTATCGTATCAAAGATAAATCAAGGTTGATTTCAATTCATTTTTATTAAAGAAAAGGTTATTTTGTAATCAAGCCGTTTTTATGATGACGTTGTTTTATTTACTATTTTTAGATAGATTATTACAGATTTGTAAGTATAAATAGCATTTTTCTAATAGAGTAGAGTTGAGGCTTCTAAATGAATTAGATAGAAATTATTTTTATAGTGTATAGCCCCATGCATTAGCTATTGACGTAGTAAATATTTATAGTGCTTATGTACTTTTATGCTATGGTAAGGGTCGTAAACTAATTCAATTGTTTTTCGAGTAGCAATAAAACAAAGTGCTATTTGTTGCTTTCCTTCGTAAACTGTTGTCCAAATTATTCACTGGAGTAATTTTTGTTTATAACCCTTTCCCCGTTCGTGTTATAATACGAGGCTCCAGAAAAAGGCCACAATGTTGTGGGCCGCCAAACATTCATACCTACGTACAAAAGATTTGTACGTACATGAGCCACTACCCCAATGAAATCGCGAGCAGAGTCAAAAGTACAGACAGCGAATGAACTGGAACCACAGAATGTCATTTAATGATACCGAAATGGACATTGAATCCCCAGAGGTCTCACTCGGCGGATAGTGCAAGCAGTCACCCATGACATTTCGCAGTAGCCAACTCCAGCTTCCATGTCGAACAGATAGTTCGCCAAAAATGATAAAACTTTTGAACCTCGTCATTCACTACCGACATACACATACATCACATGGTAATTTTTGTACGCTACTTTGTTGGAATTCCATTCCAATTTTCTTACTAGATTAGGTCAACAGATACTACAATTACAAATTATGAAAAAAATCACATCAGTAATCTTTTTTCTCTTGCATTTTACTCATTTTTCAAGTTAAATAAAAACAACAATGTTTACTACTACTACAACTTTATGATGCACATCTAATTATTCTAATCATCATCTGCATCTCATCATTAGCCAGAGAACAATGGGATGTTAGCCATAACCAGCAGCAGCTCTTAAAAAAGACCAACATGACTCCTTACAAATAAAGGATTAGTAATCTGTACATTCATATATACGGGTACATAAAAAAACAATAATAATGAATGTGGGAGATCTGCAGGGGTCGACCAAAATGAGTAACACTGGTAGCAGCTCGGCTTTCNGAGATCTGCAGGGGTCGACCAAAATGAGTAACACTGGTAGCAGCTCGGCTTTCACATAATATTGAGTAGCTAATGAGTTAGAATAATAATGATAATAATAATAATAATATATACATGTTAAGACAGCCTCATCGTAATTAACATTGGCGAAATAATGGATAGAGCGAGAGAGAGGGCGATATATAAAGCAGCAGGAGCAAAGTGTTTTTCACAGAATAAAAGAAGAAGAAGAAAAAAAGGAAGAAATGTAAAAAAAGGTTCCGGACTTTCTGCTTCTCTACACTTTATTCCATCTTTGTAACTTGACTTTCTGGCGTGGCTTGGCAAGAAAAAGAGAGACGGAAAAAATATATATGAACAAAAAAAAGCAGTGCAGTGCAACAATGGCATTTTACACATTAAGTAGCAAAAAAAGAGCAGCTCCTAAGCAAGCTTTATAGCATATATTTTTTACTATAAAAAACTGCTTACTTTTTTTTACGAGGAGTGAGTATGTGTTTTATATGTGTACAATGTATATTACATTGCAATGCACACACTCTCAGCAGCCTACAGAAGTCAATGCCTGCCTGGAAGGCAGACGGCGCCATTCATTTGACCGTGCGGCTGATAATTTCAGGTTCAACTATATATAAATTGGAGGGCTTGTAATTGTTGGGTCCGTTTATCCTCTTCTTACTCTTTTTACTTTGCTACCATGCATGTATGCATCATGCGACGAATCAAGAAAAAAAATAAAAGCAAAAAGCTCCACTCAAATACTTTATACCATGTGCATTTTTTATACCAATAACATAACATAATAATAATAATATAAAACTGCTACTTTCATTGCTGTAAAGAAGCTTGAGAAAAAAATCAGAATAATAATAAAAAACAATGCACAATGGTCACTGGTCACTCTCCCTGTCTCTCCACTACAAAATATACCTATTATGTATATTCATTTATATAAATACCTTGATTTTTTACTAGTTTAAATGATAATAACAATACGCAAATGATGAAGAAAGAAGGAGGATGCATTTTTTTAGTGGTAATGCGGTTCACACAGTACACAGAGTACAGAGACAGTTTATAGTTCATCGACGAATACCATCTCATCATCTCATGCATCATTCATTACATTTGTATCTCTCTTTTCTCTATCAATAAAAAAAGCAGTAGAGACGGAGACGGCGAAAAAAAGTCAAAACAGAATTAAGAGTCATCGTCATCATTTTGTCTATACATTTATATTTTTTGCTAGAGATTTATAGGAAATAAATTAAGCCCCTAGTACACAATTTATTTTTTGGTGGCAGCACGAAAACAACAACTGATTTACTGACTACTACAGAGGAACAACAGCTCCTGTTTCTGGAAAGTTGGTCTGCTAGTCGGCCTCTTTTTTACTTTTGGTTTATATTTTCTCCAATAAAATTTAACCCAAAAAAGTGAAGAATACAAAAAACCGCAGAAGATAAAAAAAGTTTCTCGGTCACCTAATCATTATGACCGATCATTATTATTACTGTTATTAGTCAGATATTAAAAACGTGAGGAGGTTAGTGAATGAAAAAAAACGAGTATGATGATGATGGTCTGATTTTTTTAAGGTGGACCCTTGAACATTTTACTGGAGACTGGGAAAGGAAAGATATAACTGGGCAATAAGATACGAGACATACATAAAATATTGTATCATGAGAGGAAAAGCAGTGAAGGTGGTGGTGGTAGAAGAGAAGACACAAAAATGGGTCCCTTCACCTTGCCTCCGGCTTTGATCAAAACTGATCATTTGCCATCATAATTATTATTATCGATTGAGAGTGTATCCGAGGAAGAAAAACGGTAAAAGAAAAACAAAATCATCGACCGGCAGACTCTAGACTCAACTGGATTTTTCTCAAGAATATAAAATATACAAGCAGAGGAGCAGAGTCCCTAAATAAAATAAAAACTGAAAAAGAACCAGTCTCGTTTTTTTCTGGGTATAGTAAATAACCAAGTAGTAGTAGTAGTGGTAGTAGTATTATGTGTTTTTTATATATCGAAAATACGTCGAAGAGCTGCCGATATAGGGAGATAATCAGTAGTTACAGCGAATACAGTCGTTTTGGCCTGGCCTGGCTCCAGTTTCTAGACATTTGTGAGTCTCATGGTTTGGCTTTTTCGTCTCAGCTTCTGGGTCTTCTTCTTCCTCTGCTGCTGCTAGATTCAGAGAATTTATTTTTTATTTCCCTCTCCACATACACATCTTACAAACCACACAGTACACTTATCATGTACACACATATTGTCCCTGTATCTTTATTTTTCCTTGGTTTGCAGTGTCAGTGTTACGTGAACTCTACTGTTTGGTCCACCATGATCACCACCACCGCACTACCGCTACTACAATAAGAAGGAAAGAAGAAATGATCATGCAAGCAAAAAAAAGTAACAGCCTTTGACTCCGCCTTTGGCCTCGCCAACAGCAATACCAATATCATTATCATCTCAAAACGCATCATCCTCCAGAAGAGGAAAAAAGTTCCTTATACGTTCCTTATAATCACGTTGCTCGTCCCAGACCTAGACACTCGCTTGGCTTCACTTGACGTTTACATGCCTGTGTGTTTACAATGACTCATACAACAACAAAAAATACATACCTATTATTACACACACACACACACAGACGACAAATACACAACAAAAAGTCAACTTGAACAGTTTATGAAGATGTACATCCGTAAAGCTTTTTTGTGTGTGTGCGTTGTCACGTCCATCTCGTGTTGTACTTTTGTGAAGCCTTTTTTCCCTTGTGTGTGCATCCGCTGTCTAATATTTGAGTGTAGAGATGCGATCATGATGATGTGATGATCCTCCATCATCCAACCTTGCAACCAATGTCTATACACACAATTCAATGAGGACGGTGATAGATAAATGGTCCATATATACCAAAAGAATCTCATGATATTATCATTATTATTATTACACAGGTTAAAGGCAAGGGAACACATGTAATTGGTGTCCCTTTCTTTTTTATGCCTTTTTTACACAACTCCTTCCTCTTTTCTGTTGTTGCGGTTGCGGTATTGCTCCTTTTTTTCTCTTTTTCCTTCCATCCATAACATTTTGCCTTGGTCGATTTTTTTTCTTCTTCTTCTTTTTCCCCCTTATGCTCATTTATTGCGGTTCAGAGTATTTTTTGTTGTTGTCTGCTGTGTGGTGTGGTGCGTAATAATAATCGTCGTCCTTTAGAAAAAGATGAATGATGGTAAAACATGCATGATACACTTTTTCCTCTGATGATGATACATTTTCCCTTGATACCCTAAAAACAAAAAAGAATACCTTCAAATTTTGAAGAAATAATTGTTTTAGACGGTAAGCGAGGTACTTTTGGCTACTTATACACACCATCATCAGCCAGTATTCCAGAAACCAAGTGTCGTCGTCTATGAGTCGTCCATATCATCATCATCATGATTGTCGGTAAAAAATCGATTGTTTTGACTGATGCAATATAATATCCCAGGAGTAGTTATAAGAATGCATATATGAACATATATACAAGTTATAAAGTTAGAGAAGGTATGATTTTTTATAACCGCGCATCTCGTATAAATACGGTTCCCGTTTTTTACCTTGACATGTTCAGTGATGGATTACCGACGGTAACTTGACCAGTAATTATCATTACTTAACCTCGTCAACAGATGTGAACCTTCACATCATCTCTTGCGCAGGTAAAGGGACTTTTGAGTAGAAGCGGTAGTATATGTATATACAAATTATGCTCTACATATATATATGTACATACTATGCAGTATGCATGCACTACATTAAAAAAGTTTCTACAATGTATTTCAGCACCTGTCATGTCATAATAAACATCTGACAAAAAAATCGAGTGCTGCCGATGATGGCGGTGGTTGTGCTTGCGGTTCCATCTATAAAAGCACTTAGGTGCTCTCTCAACTCTCCTCGGAGCTCCTGCTGCGGGTACAAATAAACAAAAATTAAATACTTGCATGTTACATTTTTACAAATATTCTTGTTCCGTTTCGTGTGTTTATTCAGTATAACAATTATAAAATTGTGCTGGTGGTGATGGTGAGTAGGTTTATGATATGACTATATGACAGTTATTCCCTTTTCCTGTTTGCATGAATGAACATAATATGCGTCATAGTATTTTCATTTTTCATACTCGATTTAGCAGGAATATTATGCTCTTTTTTAATCTTTCTAAATGCACACAAGAATTTGGTTAATAAGCCTTAAATAATTACTTTTTGGTTATTATACACTTCATTGATCTTGAAGTACTCATATATACATACATATACCTATAGGTAGGTATGCACAGGAACCGTTAGTTTTTTGGCACTACTGTGAAAACTTAAAAAGGGAACAAATACCCGTTTGCAATTCCAGGAAAAGTATATCGACAACAATCTTGACTGAATGTTGCTACACTCCTATTCAATTTAAAAGTCAAATATGTCAAATATGATTTCCTGTTCCTGCGACGGCGGGGAAGTTTTTTTTCGCGAATATTATTTTTTGTGCATTTATTATTTTATTTTTTCTAAAAAAAAATTGCTGAAGTGAAACATAAAAGTGCAACCTTGTTGTACACCCACCCCATTGTAATATAATACTCGTCATGCAATATTTTTCTAGAATTTTTTAAAAAAATATATAAAAAAATTCGTGCCATGATGCACTTTTCCTGTTACGCTATCATCATGTGCTGTGCTTACTATCTAAAATTAAAACACGAAAATTCCACACTCCTTTTTTCTCTCTGATAGTCATTATTTGGCTCCACAAATCTTCTGAATTCTTTGCCTAGTATTCCCACAATACAATATAAAAAAACTAACAAAGCCTGTCCGCATGTGGATGATACACACACGTATATATAATCAGCATTCAACATTATCTATATCATCATAGTCGCAACAACGCCATACGGATATATATACAACATACATACCTTTACGAACGAACAAATAATGGTTGAAATTTGAAATGCAGTTGTTGTTGCATGAACGTCATCATCAGTCAGTCAAACAAGTGTGGAAGGATTTGAAAAGCATTTTTTTATACAAAAGGTGAGCAGGACTCCCACCTTTCGTGTCTTTTTAAACCTAGAAAAAAAAATTCTCTCGCTTCTTCTTTTCGGTTCAGTAATTTTTTGTATCAGTCACAATCAGCAAATGATATAAAAATATAAAAACCACAAAGCTATACACAAACATAGGTATGTATACATTTTTTTCGTAATAATAACCTAACGCCTAGTATTATTGCTACCATTTTTTCGATTGAAAAAAAAATCATAAAAAAATGTGGCCATGCTAATGTCCCAATCAATAACAGCCATAAAGAAAAAGCAAAAAAAAAGAATGTTGATTGTCGAACAACTTTTCTATTTATAAAAAAAATTGTTAAAAAATCAAACAGTCTTGGACATTCCCCGTCAACGTTATTTGTCTTGTTTATTTCGGTAAATGTGTAGTAAACCTATAATTTACAAATGTTTTAATTAAACCGGTGACATTAGTGAGCTGAACACACGAAGAATTTTGATTTGCTTGTTTCTCCCAATTGCCAATAATATATGGCGAGAATGTATGAATTTTACACGAATGAATGTACATTAAACCTATTGCATATACACTACATGTTATATGTATATTCAACTGCAATTTCTCAAACTCTTTGCAAACTCACCTGAGCATATAATAATAATAATAAAAATAATAACAACAACACACAAAATCATTAATGGGAACAATAGTTCCAGCTCATCCTTTTTCCTTGAGAAACAACACCTTTTCAGATTGCGGTATTAAGATTTGAGCTTTTATAGAGGGATGATGATGTTCAACTTTTGTATATGTACATATAAAACTAGGTATTTACGTGTGTGTGTGTGTGTGTGTTCATCTCTTTCAACGAAACGGTAGTAGTAGAAGCACTAGAATATTATTTTTTTATTCTTGCTTGTATTATTGTGCGGCGGAGAATTGCTTGCTTGCTTGTATGCTTATACTACTACTGGCTTTTTACTTACTGCTTTAGATATGGCGTGAGAAGGCGCCAGAAATTGTGTCTCCACCAAATTATAGTTCTTGCACATGGAGGAGTCGGTGCGTGCTTCGAATGAATGTCTTTTCCACTGACTTTTCCTTTTTTCTACTTCTTGCTATTATAATACTACACTCACATGAGTCTATACACTTGATTCTTGATTCAGGGAGAAGTTTTAAGAATAAAAAAAATATATATCTAAGAAAGAAGAAAAGAAGAAACAGGAGAAGAATTCTTTTCCCAGTCACCAGAGATGATGATGATGATGATGTAAAAAAACGTACATAGTGCAAAGCCATTTACAAAGACACACATCATCGTATAACATATTATACTGTCTTATAAACAAGGTATTAAGTCTGTAAGTAAATATCACCGTGTAGTGGTGGTATGCAATAATATGCATGCATAAATGAGCAAAGAAATTGATGTTTTCAAAAAGACATGTACATAGCATTGCGTCTTGCATCTCTCTCATCATTACCCACCTGCTTGAAGGTATGTAACGAAAATGATTATGTCATTCCATTCACTTTGCCTCATGTATTATTGGACTATATAGTTTGCAAAAAAACACATATTTATGACCAAAATATATCCCCAGGCCGATGAAGATGCACGAATTAAGAAATAAAATTATCAGAGGTACGTGCAATGCAAATTGATCTCTGTTATTTTACTTGTCATTTCCAGTATGTGGGACCACCAATATGCTGCTAATATACACCTGGTTTATCAATTATACAATTTATTAATTATTTCGCTACTATTCTGAATTTATGCATTTCCTCATGATTTTATCAAATTTTTTACGTTTGGGTTTACCGCAGATGCAGACCTACCTTTAATTATGTATTATAAAATTTTTGACCAATAAATAAAAAGGTTGGAAATTCATTCAAAAAGCTCGTTTAAAGGAAAGAATGAGTTTTTTATTTCTAGACAATGGAATAGTAACTTGTGTTTTTATAGAGCGTATGACAGGTATGCAGTAAGGAGGAATATAAAAAACAGTATTGCTTTTTATGAATGTGTGCGTCTTTTTCGAAGAATTTCATTGTGATTTTCGACATCCACCACAACAGTTTTTAAAATTGTTTCGTTTTGTTCATTCGTCGTCTCCTCTCGTTCACGTTCCATGTTCGACCATTACCATATAAAATATCACCATCTCCTCCTCCCACTGTTTTCTTTACAATACCAAACACTACCCCAAAGCGTCTTTTTCCCTTCTCTCTCCTCCATCATTCCTCACAAAAAAAAACTTGACGAAAAAGTCGATAAAAACTGTTTTATTGCATTTCCTCCATGTGTTTTTAAAAGACTAAGTGCCTATCACGTAATCGTTTTTTCGTCATGAATAGCATCAGCAAAAGAATCATCATCATCGTCATAAAATAATCGTCTTCACTTCCCCCTTTACTGAAAAAAATACTGTAAAATAGTAAAAATGTTAAAAGCTCACATGCTGCTCACATTCGAGACAGAGTCTTTCAAAAAAAAACTTTCATAATATGAGCATTCGTTTCATACAAGAAATCAAGTCAACAAAGAACAAAATAATAACAATGGGAGCATTTTAAGACTAGAGAACAAGTAGTATTAAATAAAATGAAAGATATACACACATTTTTTTGGATTTTTATGTAATTTTCACTGCCATACATTCAAAACATAGAAGAGTTTTAAAGAAAAGGAATAAAAGCTCAAAACACTTCTTGGATTGAGGAAAAAAGATGTAAAACTTGCGTAAGTAATTGTGATTCACATTCAATCTTTTATGGTCTTTGTTGTAGTCTTGTGCTTTTCTAGTCAATAATTACATGAGCTACTACTTGCACTTACACACACAAATTTTTTTAAGAAAAAAGTGTAATTCCAATCCATTCCTCATATATTCCTCCATCTCATTACAAATACATAATCATCACCGACGACCACATTTACACTGCTATATTGCCAACATAAGTATATACCTACCTACTGTATTGCTCTACTATTTACTCTTTATTTCCCTGAATTTTCTTCTTCTTTTTTTCTGCTTCCATGCATTCGAAAAACTACTTTCGTTACTCATTTTACTCGAAGAAAATAAAAAAAGGTAAATAATAATAAAAAAAATGAAAAAGAATGACTTTTAACAGAACAGTTTTTGAGTGAGTGCAAGCCAAGAGCCAAGAGAAAAAATGAAATGCCAATGCTGATATATTTCATATTATTTGCAATATAAAAACTTAAAGGGTGAATTTCAAAAAGAACAAAATAAGATGTAGGTATTCATTATATCGACGATGAATTCTAAACCATTTTCTTTCTTGTACACACACTTTACTTAATTTTTTTTCCTTTTAACCCTTTTCTTTTCTCTCTCTCTCTCTCTCTCTCTCTCTCTCTTACACTTAAAGTACTTGTTTTCCATGCTTTAATGCAGTCTTAAAGTGATTTTAGTTTTGCTTTTTGATGATGATGATGATGTGGCGATTATGATTTTTTCTTGAAAAAAAATCGCTTTTCCATCGCATATTATTATCTAGTTCCAAATTAAAGACTTCCTCTTCCTTTTCCACCCAACAACAATAACCTTAGCACAAGTAGTATTTTAGCAAGAAAAAAAGTTTTTTTTCTCTCTATTAATAATAGGATAAAGTGTACCTTGAGAACTTGAACGAGAGCAAAAATTATTGTTAAAAATTGCGATATTTCTGATGTGCTCTACTCCTATTGTATTTTTCTTCATGTAAAATAAAATAATCATGTGAACGCATAGACAGGTAACAAGGAGGTAAGGAGAGCAAATAGTATTGTCAGAGAAAATGAATTAAAGAAAAGCAGAAAAATGTTTTTTTTGTGATATATGAAACATGAGCAATACCTATTTACTCAAAGTTTTCAAATATTTTTATTCCTTACTAAAAAAATACTTAAATTACATCGTCCACATCTTAAAAACTCTGAAACCGAGCAAAAATTATATACACGGTTGGATTCATGTAATCTACCTCCCATATCGCATCACAAAACTTGGACGTAGTGTGTGTGTGAGTGGATGCGTTACGTGTGTTATTCTAAGAATTTTGGTGAAATACTGGGAAAATCCAAGGATATACAGTAACGTAACGTGAGAGATGAGAGAGGAGGATATGTTTGTAAGCATGCCTATATGGATGATAAACATATACACACATGCATATATTATAATTCGGCAGAGTTATAGACAGGCTAAAAGACACGCAAAATTCCACAGCAGATAGGCGCCACTCGAACAGAGGAGAGCAAAATAAATGATAGAGCAAATCATGGAATGTGAAAAAAATATTCAATGTTAATTTACTTCTTTAGCCGTTTACGTGACCAGCAGAAATCTGAATATTTTTTCTTCATAAATTTTTTATGTAATTGATTCATTTACTATTATTTCTAGACTTGACCGTTTCAAATCCATCCTTTATGCAAATAGCTTGAGAGATAATCAATAAAAATACAAGTACATAAAATATAACGTGGAAGTATACTACCTACATATTATTCAGTACCAGAGTTATATTTTGAGAATTTATGTTCGTTTTTGTTTTTTATTTTGAAAGCATGCGGTCTTATAATATATTAATTTAATAGTAGACAAGCAGATATTACATCATTATCACATCATATCATCAACTGCCATCAAACAAGCCACCCAAGCCAACACGCTATTTATTTTTTTGCCATCATCATCAACAATCACAATCATCATCACATTTTTTAAGCTAAAAAAAACTATAGCAAAAGAGCATAAAAAATAGCTGAACAGGATAAAAAAATAAATAAGCGCATGTCGTCGTCGTCGCCGCCATAGTCAGATGATTACAAAGTACTAACTACACACTACACACTTTTTATTATTACACCCTATATATTTAGTGCTGCTGTTTTGACACAAAGAAAGCATGAAAACTTTATATAAAATGCCGTTTTGTCAGTTTAATAATCCCGAAAGTTCATCCATATAATTTAAGTATGTTGTTGTTGTGTGCAGAGAAGTCATCACAGTGTCGTCCTCTTCATCAACATCAACATATCTCTCTTTCTATAGCTTTTTTTGATGACGACAATGATGTGATGATGATGATGAAAAGAAGCATTTCACATTTGGGAAAAAATGAGCAAATGATACTTTCCTTTTAAAACAAAAAAATATATAACCCGAGTTGTCGGTACTTTCGTGTTTTCATTTCATCTCTAAACGTAATGTGATGTGATACTAACTGTCATGCTAACAATATGAGCTTCCTTATGAGATCATTTCTCATCATCATTTCATCTCGCTAATGAACAACTAGTCACTATTTACTGAAATAGTAAAAAAAACTTTTATAATATGTTTGTAAATAAAAAAATAAAAAATACACACAAGAAACTTGTTGTCATCAAGTTCATCATGAATGATAATCATGAAACATAGTATAAAAAAGTTGGTAGAAATAATAATAATACACCATATCACTGCGCCTTATCACAAGCAGGCTATTTTTCGACGTATATCTTATCATTTCATCTCTCTAAAATATGATGTCTTTCTCTCTGCTACACTGCTCTTCACTGTGAAAACATGAGCAAAAGTAAGTAGCCAACGAGCCATAAGTTTCCTTTGCTTTTTCTGTGTCTATCTATCTATATGGATGTGAATGTAAAAAAAAGTTGTTTCGTTTTTTTGTCAAAA
>JAITYZ010001951.1:0-10084 GCA_027744595.1 Paronellides praefectus
TTAGTGTTTTAGGAAAAGAGAGATTTTGGAGAGAGAGAGCGATCAAGCAGGCTCATTGAGAGAGAGGACACTCTGATGATGTTGGAATAAAAGTGCTACACATAAGAAACATAAGGTTGTATACTTTTTGTGTTTACACTTATGTAAATATAATTTTTTTGGTGTGATGCCCATGTCTTTTTGTGTGTATCTCTCTCTCTCTCTCCTCTTGAGCACAGCATCACACTTTTTGACTTGAAGTAAAGTTGCATTGCATTTTACAAAATGATAAGAGGAATGAGAGCTCAGACAGGTGAATCAAAGGTGTGAGTTGTAGTAGTAGCACTGACTGACTGAAAAGGAAAGCAGCACGTAGAGGATGCTGTGATGTTATTTCATATTTTATTTCCCGTGAGTGTACTTGTGTGAGAGTGTGAAAACTAAAGAGAAAAAAAAATTCCAGGGATTCAGCAGAGAGTCAAAAAGTTAGTTTGTTTGTGCGTGTGTTTGTGCATTGTGTATAAACATTTTGGCAAGGAAGAAGAAGAGAGATTTGCGAAAAACAAAATCCGGATAGAGATTTTGAGTGACGGAAGAATTTTGGGAGAGAAGGAAGATCCCAGTGTCCCTGTGAGAAAACATGTGTCATTGTTGAGGTAGTAAAATGTTTTAGTAGTGTGTAGTGTGTAGAGACTATAGAGACTTTTTGCAGAGAGATAGATAGTTTTTTTATTGTGTGGATTGTGGATGTGGACAGACAGGAAATCAGCTGGTTTTCCAGGAAAAAGTGACGTTTCAAGTGAAGTGAAACGAAAAAACACAAATGTGGTTGCCGATAAGATAAGCAAACCTTTATTAAAAGACATATGCGAATGTTACAACAGCTATGAATATTATGCTAATTGGAAATGACAAACAAACTTACCGAATTAACTGAATTATTAATGTCAAAGAGCAAGTAGTGGAACACATGCTTAATGTATTTAATCCGGCCACGTAGACTTTAGAAAAGTGTTTTGTATGAGTCACTGGACAACCTTTGTGAGGAATATTGTACAACTCTGTTTTCTTTTTATCTTAACACGCTTTTAACGCAACCACAACATAAAATGACGAGACCAACAAAACTAGATAGCATCTAAAATATATTCGTTAATAATTTATTTTGGCTTTTGCATTTCATGGAATTGAGAACTGGACCGGTAAGACATGTTTCCTTTTATCAAATTATTTATGTTAGTGATAAATATTATTTTATTAATTCTTATTTCTACGCACTGATATTTGCATCAAGTTGTGCTTAATTGAAGACTATCGATAGCAGATGACATCATCGATATTTAAAACAAAACAAAAGATATGCGCCATAAAAATACATTTTCTTAATCAATTTCACGACTATATTTATTTTTGACTATTAACAGTCAATTTAATTTCATAATAGGTTTTTGAGGCATCAACGGATAATGGGATAATGAAAGTCGGAGATGAATCTGTGAAAAGTTTCTTATGTGGAATATTGATGTTATCATTTAATTTTTAGCAAGTTAAATTTTCTGAAATAGGATGCCACGTATTTCATTTGGACATCTCCCCGTCTTGGAATAGAAATGGGAATCTAATTGATGTGAAATTACGTGCTTAGCAAGTGGAAAAATACAAAATGCGCGTTTATCATCGGTTTTGTCTAAAATGTGCAGGGTAATTAGTCATTTTATCATATCGTATTTTTTTGTGGCATAATTTTATGCGTTATTTGTCTGCTGAATAACTGGGATATTATGTGCAAAAATGACTAATCAACCCGTCTTTTCAATGTGATGCATTTATGTGATATATTTTTTTGTCCACAAAAAATCAATGTTTGTCACGCACAGTGGTACATGGGGCTTTATATACCACATATTATATTGCTTCTTAAAATCTTAACATAGAGCTCTGGCCGTGTATGTGTTTTGTATAAATTACACGTGAAATCATTTTGTCTAATAATGAATGCTTATCTTTACAACAGACATTACAATTTGTACCAATCCACATTCTCACGACTCACGACGACGAGTGTCAGTGTGTATTTTTTAGCATTTAAAAAAGTTTGAACTTTTTTAATTTTTTATCATCCCTCATCACTCCTGAAATTTGCATTTGGGAGCCAAATAATTGCGTACCAGTTGGCAGGCCCTATACACATGCCACTGTTATGTCAATACTTTTGGAAATAAATAAATTAGAATGTGTCCGCATAAGAATCCCATTATAAAATCGGATCAACGCTACCGTACAATCATTCCATTTCATCCTCCATCATCATCCATCATGCTGTACTGCTCCCATTCAATTCATAATAACGTACAATATACATAGGTACATTCGGCAACCAACCGGCAAAAAGATTGGCATGAAAAATCCATGAATAATACATTCATTTAAAAAAATATGGATACATCATATTATTATCATAGCGTAAAGTTCACGCTCATTACACAGTGTACATAACATGACGCAAAATACTACTTAATATACATTTAATCTCCTGACATAATACCTTGAGTACCTTGTACCTGAGTTTAATATAATATACTTGTTCATTCACATTAAACTACTTGAAATACGCATATTTTTGTCCGTGAATGTATGCATATCATCCTCATCATGATCATATCATCAGGGAAATGGAAAATGTGTGTTGAATAATCTCTCTCTTCATTCCTTTTAACTTGGCAGTTTATGGGGAAACTCTGACTAGACGATACTAAGCATAATATGATGATGACGATGACGATGAGCATGTTAATGCGTGAGACACATTTACACTCGGAAAAAAAACTTATGTGTAAGTATAAATAATAAGTTGTTGTAATAATGTCCACATATGCATTTAGTGAGGAGAGAGAGAGAGAAAGATAAGCGATATCATATCATCATTCTAATTCAGTTATTTAACACAAGGCATTTTGAAGAGGAAAAAGAAGAAGATGCAAACGAAAATTGAGATTCGCTTCTCATCTCTACACAAAGAGTATAGACTACTTTTTATGTGTTTGTTCTAGCCATTTGGTCTCGTTCAAGTCGTTGAAGAAAAAAAGTTCTCTCTCTCTCTGTAAACTTAAATGGCTTGGTTTCTTTTCTCCAAATAATATTGAATGTGTTCATTTTCCCAGACTTGCATGCATATGTATTCCTCGTCCAGTCTTTTCGGTCCATTAGTCTATTAGTGAACATTTCCATGTAATGTACGTACCACACCACAATCCACTGTACAAAAAAGTAACTTTGTGTAATATATTTTTTTGTATAAGGTTGTTTGACTGGAGTGGACATTGAACTAGAGGAGCCGTAAACTTAATGTATCAAGTTGAGTTAATAGCTCTGGTTCTCTTCCTATTTCCCTTTCTCGAGAATGATGATACTGACGATGATGATGATGATGATGGTTATCATAATATTCTTGTCCATGATGATGGTCCAACGAACAAGATTATAAGGCTACGGGGATGTGGAACATTGCTGAAAGCATTGAGTGGTGGAATGGATATGGAGTATGAAAAGGAAAGGATAAAAAAAAAGTTTTGCGTTTCTTGTTGGCTCGCTGATCTTGTTATAAGCTTGTTATTGTTCATCTTGTCATTTGACTCTGTCCTGTCTGCGACGATACGCAATGTTTATACATTGCCTTGTTTGGACAAAAAAAAGAAACTGGAAACTTGTCTACAGTTACAGTAAAACGTCATCCCACCACCACCACCATATTCATTACTTTTTTTTCACAAGGCTTCGATTACTCAATGAAGCGACAAGTATAACCAGCACCGCCACTTACTTATGTCATCGTTGTTGTTGTCGCCGGTTTTTTTCTTCTCTCAATTCGATTATTATTAGTGAGCAGATGTGTGTTTTTTATGTTTGTTTGTCTGCTTGTATAAGTGTGAAGATGATGATTTTTGTCTGCTTGCTTGTTGTTGAATAGTGCGAATGTGTTTTATGAAAACAAATAAAAGTACAACTTGTCTTTCTTGTCATTCTGTCAGAGTTTTTTTTTGTGGTGGCTACCTAAATATTTAACCAGCATTGGTCAATAGTGGTTACGTTGCAATTCAAAGTGGTTTAGTTTTACAAGGGAAAGAGGAGAAGAAACTTGAAACTTGTGAATGAAATGTACAGTCATTCGAATGATTGGACACGCCATGAAATTATTATTACAAGTACATAGGCAGGAGCCAGTTGCAAGGATGTATTAAAAATGTCGTCCACTTGATAATTACTATTGGTGCTTTGGTTCAATGTACGGTTATCTATCTACAAACGAGGATCAATGTTGTCTTTTCGCCCATTCACTATTGTTCGTGATTTTACTGTTAAAATAATTTTGGTTGTCGTGAATTTCGGATTGACTTGTTATCACCTTCTGATAATAATGGCATTGTTCAGAACTGGGAACAAATTTTGATGATGACAACATTGATGATGATGGTCTGCTTTTAAAGAAGGGAAAAGCTCCTGAAGGGATGATCTTTTTTTAACGTTTGCGGTTTTTCACGTTATCAACTGACAACCGGTACATTTTCACATGAGCAAGTTCAAAAAATGGATAAAGCGTGATGATTGGCATTTTGAGGGGATCCAGATGTGTCATGCTGATTTGCTGTTAAAATGGGAAAGAATTTTTTTTGTACATGAAAATAAATGCATGGCCTTGACTTAAAGATTATTTTTGCACACTGTTGATTTTGCTCCAGAATAAACATAAAATTTTCATGCAAAAAATACAACAGACACAGTAAAAACATTTTGTGTATTTACATTCAATTTTTGTTGACTTGCTTGAGATCTCACAATCAGATAAAAAATTCCTCATCTATTATGTGAATATCTATAATACAAGATACAGACAGACACATCAGCGAATGATCCGTGACACTATTTTTCTTAAATTTTATTTTTATTTTATTTTATTCACTGCCAATTTGGCAAACGGAGCAAGGATTTTCCTCTGAGGGAACATTATCATCATCCAAAATTTATTTATTTTTTACTCTAGTTCTCTGGTTGTAAAAACCAAACTGTTGAAAACTCAAAATAAAGATGTAGTAGTAAAGTAGGTTTTTTCAATAGATATATAATTTGAAAGACATTAGTCATTCAAGAGGAAGAGTCACATGTACCTAAATGTTATGCATCATGTGCTGTGTGTGATGGTACTATAAACGCCCTCCTCCGTATACAACAAATATACATTACAATATTATTATATTTGACTTGAGAAAAGTACGTGCCAAAAATGTCTTTGTTTACTTTCAAGAACCCTCATCATCATCAAGTAGAGTAGTTACAGAAAGTAGTTTGTTAAAAGTTTTTGGACATGAGTAAAGTTTTAGAAATTGAGTCACAAAATTTTCAGGTCATCGTCATCATCTTTAATAACTTTGCGTCTTATTAGAGAGAGAGATAATCCTTAACAGAATAATAATGAGGATTACTAAATTCCTAATTTACATACTTTTTCCTGTGAAGGTAAGTATACACGGACATAATGAGAGCAATTCCATATACAAAGATAAAATTCTTTAAAATGTGTAAAAGTAACAAGGTCTTGGCGCCTTATCATTAAAAAGTAATTTGAAGCCTTTCCCCCTCAACTTTCCAGATCAAATCGGTAAAAGAGTAAAAAAAGTGTACCTGTATTCCTAATTATAAAGACGGCTGTTTTACTTTTGCCGATATGTACGTCTTCATAGGCAGCTATAGAGTAAGTTCACAGGGGTTCGTAAGAAAATGTGCCTTTTTCTTGAAGCGTTATATACCTGGTGTGGTAGTTAATACTTTGACATTACTTTTTTTATCTATCATCTTTGTATAATGACGCTAATATACCTGTAGACAGCTAGCATGTGTTTGGCTACACACAGCTCTTGTTTATACAATTCTGTGATGGCTGATGATGACACATCATCATTTCATCGACAAGCTTCTTAAAGCTTACCACATCATCATCACCAGCACACCACGATGATGGTAGAGTGCTGATGCATAAAATAATGTGCAATATTCAATATAATTTTCTTCAAATTTTACACATCATCCTACCTACCTTACCGATTTTTGCTTTCTGGTTATTGTAATTTATGCATGCTACACATTTCGTAGAGTATCCTGCTGCTATGCTGCTGCTGATGATGATGACGGTGGTACGCTATAATAAAGCGTCTTCCTTTTTAAGAGGAACTTGTATTCAAAAAACTTATTAAACTTCCTCCTTTGCAAGGAATTTGAATGCAGCAAACATGATGATGAGCAGCAGCAGTACCACCGTGAAAAAGCTGAAAATTTATGATGGAAAATGGGATCGTAATGATTGCTGTTGACGATGTGCTGTGATGGTGGTACATATTGCCGTTTGTGTGTGTCTTCATTTTTTTCTGCTTTACTTTACTTGACTTGATCTACACGTAATTTCTTTTTAGAGAAGAGAAAATGTGTGTTGTATAAGTTAGTATATGGCACGGGAAATCATTTTCAATACATACCTACATGACTGCATATGTAATAATGATCATCATCATCATCATCACTACCACAAAATAAAGCGTGTCAGGTAGAGATAAAACACGCACTCAATCCGCCATGTTTTTTATATGCCAATATGTTACAACTGCTACGAATAACTGCTATACTTTTGAACAAAAAAAAACAGAATATATAATGTATATATTTTTTTATGATACGGTTTATTATGTTGCATGCATGTATGCAGAACCGACTGTGAACTTTACATGACATATTAAAGGAAACAGTAAATGAAGATTGATAGCTTTTTGCGGGATATCATGACGAGAATGATCATCATCTCATCAGAACAATATGAAGCATAAAACAAGAACATAAAAAAATACTGTGAAGAATTACGATATTGAAGTAAGATTGGATTAGGTAACATTTGTCTGTGTTTGCAACAGCACAACAAAGAGCAGAGAAGAGGACGTTCAATAAGTAGCAATAATTGGCGTGGTCTCTGGCGTTGTTTTACTACTTTGTGCTCATGCTCATCATCGTCATCCATATAGCTTCCTTGCATTTTATTCCGTGAAAAAAATAATAAACGCAGCGGCAGTCAGCAGAGCAGAGTACATTTTTATGATGTTCCTGTAATGTACCATGGAGTATTATTATTATTAAAAAACAAAAAAATAAAATACTGTGAAAAAAACAAAGTGCACGAGGGATGTACGTTATTTGGTCTACTGTAAAAAAAGCTCTAGTGTAATGCCGTCACACTCGTTTATTTTCTCGCTCTCTCTTTGAATTTGTATTTGTAATTTTGTAAAAAGTGTGAATAAGCCTGGGTGAGATAAAAGTAAGGTATGTATAAACATCAAGAGAAAAAAAACACTTTTGTGCCAAGCAATTCTGGGTAATGTGAAACATCAAGAGAAAATGTTATGGTGGATGTTGTAATTCCTTACCGTATTTTTTCTTCTCCTAGTCCATGTTAAAGTAAAATATATGCGGTGTATATAAAAAATAGCGACAAAAAGACACAGATACTTGCTTTACTTTAGCTTGTTATTAGTAGGAGGAAAAGAAGAAGGCGGACCAAGTTGCGAAACAAAGAGTGGATGCTAATGAGATTATGTCGTAGTTTATATGTTTTGCTTTGCTTGTATCAGGAAAAATGTTTACCTTGTTTGTGCTTTTTTTCTTTTGTGCACGTGGATTCCAAGAGATTCACGCGAGCAGTGATAGTAGTGACAGAAGACAAGAAAAAAATTAAAGTAGAAGAGTGGAAGTTGCAGACTTGTAGGTAATTATCTTCCTTGTTTTCTCTGTGCGTGATGTAATCGTAGCAAAAATATGTGTGTTGGGTATATGTCGTGGGTGTAAACAACAAGCAATATATATTGAACATATAAACTGATTTTACGCAGTTCATTTGAACAACTCTTGACTTGACTATCAAACTTGAGAAAAATTCAAGTTTAATTGATAATTGACAAGGAAACAAACAGTTGTTATTTTTTTCTTGTGTAATTCTAATGTAATGATGTTTACGGTTTATGGCGGCTGCTGATTATGTATTTTTTTCGCTGGAAATTGGAAAAGCGTGTAGGATGGCATATGGCGTTATAAACGCATGATAGCAAATTATATGATAANGCCATTTGCTTTCCTGTGAAGTGAACCTACTAATAGCGGCACATTTCCTCTTAATTCACAATGCCAATACATATTATGTCGTTTGCAGAAAAAAAGAGACAGAAGGAAAGGCCATAATATAGCAAACAAGTTGTAGACTAACGAGCCGTGTGTATGTGTGTTGTGAAAGCAGTAGACAGTCGCCAATTAAAATGACATTTGTTATCCGCCATTGAAAATGGCTTGACGTGTCAAAATGCACAATGCCAAATGCCAACCCAATTTGGCCAAAGCCAACGTACGACATCAGGCAGAGAGTAGTATAGTAGTAGATCGGTAATTAAGCACAAGAACAAGTAGCATTCAGGTAGTAAAATAAATTACCATTTTTTACCGGGAAATAAATATTGAAACAAAAGGCGTGTATATGTAGACTTATGCTCATTGTAGCCATAATAATATAATATAATTTGCTATATAATTAAGGAACGAGTATTTGTCACATTTGTTTCAACCACTCCTTTTAAAATAAATAATATATTGAAAAATTAGGACAAGGAAAACAAACCTTTTTAAACACTATTTATGTAATTGAGTCATTAAGAGGCAGCTGTTTTAACGTTTGTTTAGCACAATTTCGACTTTATGATTGCAAATATGAACAAATTCGTACTTGTGATGACGCACGGAGTAAAAGAAAATGAGTGGCCTGACTGTAAAACGTCGATGGGCCATCATCATCCGCTGATCTGCTTTCATTTAACATAATGTTGAATGTGATGAGAGACTAAATTTTTATAATTGTACAAAAACATACCAGGAATTGCGATAAACTGAGGTCCACATGTCGTCATCCAACTCTGCATTGGCTCTGCAGCTGTCCATCGTAAATATTAACTCATCCCAAAAAAAATTTATTTGCTGATGCATCATCATCACCAGTGCACTGCCATGAAAAATGATAATACCTAATTGGTCTTTTGTTCCTCGTAGACAACGACGAACTTAATGATGAGTAAATAGGGAAATGCAAATATGCCCAACTTAATTTTTTTATAACTTTATTCAACCCAGATATTCCAATTTTCGTTTATTCGTTCAGAAATGGACAAGTTCACATTTATATGCTTTTCATATTATTTGCTTTGTTATATAAATAGTTTGACCGTTCAAATACATTTTTTTTCTTTTTTTTTTAAATCAGTTTATTTATTTAACAATCAAAGCCATATTCCTAGTTCCATTAACAAAAGCTTTAAAGTGGCATATGGGGAGGATGGGAAAGAAGGACCAAAAATAAAACGTTTTCTATTTTTTTGGGGTCACAGATGCATTATGCATTAGGCCATATATTTATGACTTTGGATTGACTATAATATAATCATAATTTAAATAAAAGTTATTTTTATTCTCAAATAATAATGAGATATTTTTAGAACGCCCATTTAAATTGGTATTAAATTTTATCCCATGTCATCAATGTGCGGTAGTAAAATAAATATAAGGACCCGTTCCTCAGCAGAAAAAGAGGATTTTTACTATAGCTTGCCTTATCGCCTACACAAATTGTCATTACTCTCGTTGAACTATATTATGTACTGTGTGTACTATACATACTCAGAGATTCTGGCTTGGGTTTTTCTCTCCTAAAAAAATAGATTGGATAAATAAACAAATATTTCATGTTTTTATTTCCTCCATTAAGAAAATTTTCCTCCAAGGCATATATCCACTCCACTACACTGCAATATTTTAGTAGGAGGCAATGCAGATATAGTCTAATAAACCATAAAACATGTAGATTCAATGATTTTTTAAATCTAAAAAGCAAAGTTTTGTGTACCATTGGCCTGCCTGCAGAGAGAGAGAGCAGCACCAATTTGAAAACAATATTAAATGTCTCTTTTGCCCATAAAAATAAGAAGCGTGAATGTTCTTAATGAAATGACTTTATACTGACATACTCCACCACCAC
>JAITYZ010001952.1:0-17442 GCA_027744595.1 Paronellides praefectus
ATATATATCGAATCTTGTTCATTTACTGTTATAATGTCGTTTCTTCTTTATTTATACATATTTACTTTATTCCAGCAATTTACTAAACACGGTGGCAGGCGAATGGTTCTCATTATCCCAATCCATCCGTCAGTTAAGTTTATCAGGTATGTGTTCACCCCTTACGATACAATGAATCTATTGCAAATACAATTTCTTCTTGAGTGTAATGGAAAAGTGAAAAAAACTGTCCCAATGGGGTCAACAATCGCGTTTTACTTTTAAACACCGGAAGTACACAATTACCTGCATTGATGCACGAGTTGAACAAATTTTCAAAGGAGATTTTCAACCCATTAAAATTAGCATATTCAAGGAGATACTAATTAATATTATGCTATGCTAATTTTTCTTTAAGGTAACTCGATTGATACCCTTCCGTACAATCTATTTCCTGGTTTTGGGCGCCTAGTTTGGATGGACTTGAGTAAAAATATTTTAAGGAATCTGACAATCGACCAACTCCCGTCAAATCTAAAAGTAAGTAAATTGCAAAGTTTATTCGATTTCATCACAAATACCTACATATTCATGAATCTCACGTCGCCCCACCTTAAATTCGTGTCATGTCATCTTGTCAAATAATTTCATATCATTTAATGCTATTTTCTTGTCGTGTCCGATATGTTCCCACAAACTGCTGATTTGGCAGAAAATAAACTAGTTTACTCACCACTGTCATCAAGTCATCATCATTACTATCATCACACCACCATCACTGAAAAAAAATATTTGGAACATGCAATATTTTTTTGTCTATCTGTGCATTTTCTCATAAAATGAAATTAGGTGATGGTAATTATTTTGATCATGATGATGATGCTCATGCCTGATGGCTTCAAAGGGAAAAAATCTGGACAGATAGCCAGCGAAAATGATATGATAGGATATCGCACGAAAGCACCACAACGCATCAGAAGCAGGAGAAAAGCAAAGCCTGGAGTATAAAAAAATCCTGAAAACATGTAACACTTTTCGTGTGAGTGTGTCTGTGGATGTGTGTTTGGGAAGAAATGGATGGTGATGGTTGTGGTGCTGATGATGATTGATATGAATTGAACACGAAGTTTACCGGGAAGAAACACATGCAATGCGGCCGAAAAATATAAAATCTATTCCTTTTGAACATGAACACGATTCTGGTTGAGTTAGTAATATTATTGGTATGCTGTGCTTTTTTGCAGACTCTCATTTTGATGAAAAACCGCTTCCAGCATTTCCCGGTTGTTTTTCACTTAAAGTCCCTATCCTGGCTGATACTAGGCGGGTGTTCCATCGACAAAATCCCCACAGAGTGGCCTAGAGGCGCCTCTGGAGGACACCAAATGAATCAATTGGATTTATCGGAAAACTTAATAAAGGTCAGAGGTCAACTTTAACTATACAGGGTGTTCACTAGAAAATAGGCACGTTTGAAACTTTTTTGTCGACATGCATTTGACGGGAACGAAGGACTAATATAAAAGGTATTCAAATAACATTCTAGATGCATGTTGGCTTAACTCAGTTTTTTAGTAACGTGCATCAGATAAGCCCAATCATTAAATTGGTTACTCGTTTCGACAAATTAAATTTTCAAATGCGACTATTTTCTGGTGTACACACTGTATTATGTGGATATAGCCATTATCAATAGAGAAAGCTATGTATAAATGTATGTATGTGTGTATAGTGATGCTGATCATCATGATCATTACATAGCATTAACATGATCAGCAAGAGAAGTGATCTGTAAAGAGTGGAGTGAAATTATGATGAGTAGGATTTTCACTGCAAATTCAATATTCCACGCTTTGTGCTGATGATGTTTTTCTTGTATCACATTTTTCCCCTTTTTAACCCAACTCCCGGTTGAGTTAAGAAAAAACCGAATGGCACGAGGAATTGTTAGTTGATGAATGGTTTTCATCTATATGTCTATGTCTATGCGGAAATTAAAATTGAAGAAATGGGGAAAGCGGATAAAAAAGATGCTTGGTTTATAAAACAACGTACGTCTTGGCCTGATGATGTTTGGTTGTCTAAAACATTTCTTACAGAACTGGCCAGCCAGACCTTTTGGAGCTCGGCTGAATATACTGGACTTGGATCTTTCGAGAAATTTTGTAACAATTTTGCCAGCTGGCGCATTCCATTCTATGAATTGCTTCCGGATCTCGCTGGGCTTTAACAGGTACGTCTATTTTTCTCTGTTCCTACCAGCAGCAGTTCATAGGATAGCTTTACTCTAAATTCTGATATTTCATATATTTATTGTGAAAAAACGAGAATGAAAATAAGTTCAATAAATGAAAACTCACGTATGATATGTGTATACTATATAGGTAGCAAACTAATAGTTTGAAACTACCAACAAGTTAAACATACTTGATGTGATGTGATCAACCTTTGCAATTTGTATATCAACTTTATAAGAACATAAAGGTCATGTTACTTATGAATTTTCTTCAATTACGATTTTTGTTAATTCACAGGATAAGTATGATTGATCCAGAGGCGTTCATAACTCTTGAAAATAGCTTGCAGTATATCAATTTGGAAAACAATGCATTCTCATCGCCAGGAATTCCATGGCACGCAATGACCAACTTGACCTCCTTAATGCATTTATATGTGGGCGGGAACAATATAAGTGACGAAGGAGTGGGCTTTCCAGAAGGTACGTGAAAAATGTATAATAATATTATGTGATAAAAAGGCATAAACATTCCTCGGGGCAACTTGAAACGCATGGAAAAAGTGTACACATTTACCACGGGAAATTTCAACTACGGCTTCCACCGTTAAATAATCCGATTTTCTTGTTTCTCCAAAATTTAATATTCATTTTCCAAATTGGATATTTGATTTGTATTTGGAGCCATAATAACCTGGAAAATTTAAATAATGGTCGTGTTTTTGAACGTGTGCGTCTGTAGCCGTCGATCGTTTCGCGTTCAATAATTCATCCTTGTCGTTTGTCAGCTTAACCCGCGCTTAACCCCACAAAATCAAATGAACACATGGAACATACGACGAACCAAAAATAAATCAAATCACTCACTCGTTGTAGAATCCACAAAAACAACAGAGAGCAAACCTACACATCACAGTACAAAGACTAAAAAGAAAAGTGTATTTAAAAGCGACAGAAAGAGAGAAAATGCGACACAATTTGCATTTTTGATAATGATCAGATTATAGAGTATGTATACAAATGTACGTATGTGCTATGCACCACCTACATAGCAATGGGATTTAATAATATACACAAATTGAGTTTCCAACAACAGAAGAAAGCGACCACATCGTCGTTCAGCAAATAATAAAATAAGCTTGTTACACAGCAAATTGTTTGGGTAAATGAAAGCAGATTTTGTTCACAGGGTTTACCAAAAAAACAGACAGAATGTCTCCAATTGATAAATGGTCTTTTCCTCTCTCTCACTCCGTTGGAATCTCATTTCTCTCTCGCTTTCCCTTTGATAAAATGAGAAATACTTGGCGAGAGAGAGAGGGAGAGAGAGAGAGCGACAGCATGTTTATTTGCTTATGATGCTATGATTGTGGTGGTCTCTGATCTTTTCTGATCACAATTTTGAATACTTTATATTTTCAGTGGGAAAAGACTGTAAATTAACTTATTTGGGGTTAAATGGAAATCAACTCACAAGAGTACCCCGTCGACTGCTTTCTCGCTGCCCTAATGTTCGCCATCTAAATCTTGGATATAATCAAATCGCCCACTTGGACGATTTAGCGTTACTCACAACTCCAATGAACAAAGCCAGTTATGTAGGTGGAGGTGGGGGTCTAACTCATCTAAAGAAGCTGAGCACGTTGGTCCTCAGGAACAATCCAATTTTCTCCCTCGCCTTTTCGGGCACTGGTAGCGGCACAGCAGCCCATCATTTGCTACACAACCACCACCACCGTCCGCACCAGAATCATCAGAATAATGGTGAAAATCCGATGGCCAGTATCCACAATAATAACAATGTAGGGCTTACGAACAATTCAGTGGAATCTCCAGGAACAGCAGCCTCATCAGCGGCTTATCATGTTCTTCCCTCAATTCCAAATGTATTTCGGACAGAAGCTTTTCCCAATTTGTATGAGCTCAGCTTAAGGTAGGGTATATAAAGATTATTTTGTTCACTTCAAATTCATGATCGTAAAATCTGTGGAAATGATTGTATCACAGACAGCTTCCGTTTCTTCCACATAGCAGAGGTCACTGCATGTCAGTCTCTGTAGTCTGTGAAATGAAATGCAATTTTATCGCAATGAAAGTCTGCTTTTGTACACATATGATCAAAACAAAAATGGAGTAAAAATAAGGGAATTGAGTGTTTATCCTGTTCTGCCTGGATAAGATTCGATATGACACATACATATGCGTTGACAATCTCATTGCATTAAATGGCTACGTATTTTAACTTAAAAATGACGATAATTTTCAATCGTTTCCCTTAGCTTTTGTCAATTATCTGGAGAGATAGTGCCCTTCCCTCCTTTAAAGTTGACCTATCTGGAATTGAGTAATGGGNTGAGTAATGGGCTCAAAAGTGCTACTACAGTCACGCCCCAGATGTTCGAACAATTGAGGCGTTTGCAGTGGTTGGCTTTGGATCAAAATAACAAGGGATATTACGCATTATTTTAAAATGTACTTTTCGTGTACGTGTACGCATTTGTGTACTGTCACTGCGTGTAGAAAATTGCTTTTATTTGGTGATCCCTTGGTAAAAATTCTTTTTGTAAGTGGTTTATAGTCACCTTTACCCTGTCCGCAACAAATATAATTTCGCTTTAGCTTACCTAAAACTACCTGAACGAACCTTTATCATTTACATTTTCCATAAAGGAATCTTAGCATACAAGGCATTTTCGAAAAACTTGCCAGAAGAACATGGTCCCTTCATTTTCTCTTTTGTTTATTTTATTTCAGTGAGTACAGCTTTCATTCCAATCCACTCATTTATCTCAACTTGGAATGGAATAGGATAGAAGTACTTCCAAGACAAATGATCAATCAATCAAACAATCAATCAGTCGAGTTTCGTTGCTCGCATAACAAGATTCGCAATATTTTGTCAGACTCCTTCTCCTTTCCAGCGACAAATATTGATTTGAGTTATAACGAAATTCAGAGCGTGGAACGACATTCATTTTCCATTTACACCAGTGGTGGATCTCGTGGTGAGGGTGACACCACCGATGATGGGATAAACGATGTTTCATCAACATCTTCCTCAGCTGAAAGACAAAATGATTCTTCAACCTCGCCACAAACAGAGCCTCTGTCATCTCACTCTGAATCATCCACACCCTCATTTTCCAGCACAACCCGCCCAGGTGTGAATCTCTATTTAAACAGGAACAGGATTACAATGATGAAACCAAATGCTCTAGCTGGAGAAAAGTTTTCACTCGTTGATCTTAGGTAATGGTTTAATCGGAATATGTGCTGTAATGCCTGTTGCAACACAATACGAGACATATACGTATTGTATTAATGACTGACGAATGTAAACCATGAAAAATTTATCTATATCTATCTAGCCATAATCAACTGGCCTACTTTAACTTTGACACATTCTCTCGCCGTACTCTCATCGGCGGTTTGAATTTAAGTCATAATAGCATCGAACGGATTGTCGCCCCAAAAGGAAAACGAATTATTCTCAAGTTCCTGGACGCTTCTTATAACAAATTACATGTAAGATTAAATAGTGTAATATTTTATATTATTTAAGCTACTTTTATTATGACCACAAGGACCTCTCTCATTTAACCCCAACAAATCCATGAACTTGAATGTGTTTCGGGTTTGAATTCAGTGTGTTCTAGTAAAACGTTTTGAGCATTTATTTCATTAATACAAAACAGGATGACATCATTTACACTCATGTGTCAAATCAATAAAAAATTGGACTTATTGGAAATGTGAAATTTACGTTTCCCTACATTCTGAAATAACATGAAAATGAAGTATAAATGTCCCACATACATAAACCGGAAATAAAATTCCCTAAAACACTAATTCCAGTTTCACTTTTTAGTATAAAATTTCACATCCTTTTCTCTTTTCGTCGTGTTTAGTGAGCATAAACATTCTTTGTACCTAAATGTCACACTTACATACAACAATATACTATTTGGTGACTCATGTCATGTCACAAGTTGAGACTCACAACGATTTCATTACAATGCAATATGTTTGTTGTCAATATAACTTAATTAAATATATTCCACATTACAGTATCAAGCTGGAACACTTTTCTCTGTATGCGTGAAAGATTTGTTGGATTATTCGCAAAATCGACTGGAAAGGACTGACTCGAGGATGTTTCCAATAAACTGCTCTCTTCGGGTAAGAAAAAACATCCATTAAGTAAAATTGCACACGCTTTTATTTCACTTTTTGTTTCATGCTTTGTATTCTTTTCACGCAAGTGTGAAATGGTTGTCATTGAACCCAAGTAATTTCCCGTTGTCCACTGGCAACTGGGCAGGAAATGATGCTGTCAGTGAAAGCTCTAAATTTTACTTGCCAGTATTACAAAAAAACAAATTCAAACAGTATTCTCTTAGAATACATATAGGCGCATATACGAAATGACCACATTCATTACTTATCCAAATACATTTGCCTGTCATCCAACAGCATCAATGAAATAATAAATAGGAATAAAGTATTTTGTCTTGGTTTTATATGCCTATCTGGTGTCATTGCATGAAATATCCTACTCCTACAAGCAAACAAACCTGCTCACATTCAATGTTAAAATTTAGCAGACTTCATGACTGACGGCTCCCAAAAAAATGAGTCGCTTTTCCTAAAAAATAATAAGTAAAATGTAATGTAATGTAGCCACCTTTTAATGTGAGTAGAATATTGAATCGCACAATCTACAACAGGAGAAAAAAAAGTGATGAGGTTACTCTTTTGCTTTTTAGACACACTGACACGTGCATTTGAAAATCAGGAAGAATTTCACCAAGAAACATTTTTTCATCATTTATTCGATTCTTTGCATTTCATTAGGTGTGCAAAGAAAAAAAAGATCACGTACTGTTGATTTGAAAGTTTTAGCTGAGAAAAGAAACTTGGAGAAAGTCAAGTGCCTACAACGATGTTACTATCTCTCCCTCTCTCTTGTCATGTCATTTAGCTGGTGAGCTTTTCTACTTGTCTTATAGCTATATCCCGATAGATCAATGCTGTTTCTTTGAAGAAGATCTTCTTACTTTTGTGCACACAAAAGGCAGCACTACTTACTACACGAGTAAATTTCAGGAAGAACTTTTTTTTAGATCTCAGGAAGAGGGAGAGGAGATGTATTCTGATTGTG
The DNA here is from genome assembly GCA_027744595.1 of Paronellides praefectus. Taxonomy (NCBI): domain Eukaryota; kingdom Metazoa; phylum Arthropoda; class Collembola; order Entomobryomorpha; family Paronellidae; genus Paronellides; species Paronellides praefectus. The sequence goes on from JAITYZ010001952.1 coordinate 7,377, forward strand.
AATGAGATGGAGCAAGTCAAGTGTACACATATAGCACGCAACCTTCTTCATTTTTTTAGACTTTTCCGTGTTCATTTGGAGTTGGAAAGTTTAGAAAGATCTTTTAGTCAGATTGGAATAGTAGTAGGATTGTTAGTTATTCCTTCTAAAAAAGGGGGCTGTTCATTGATCAATGTGATTGACTCGTTAAATGAAAATGCTATCATAGCTATTAAGCGGTTAAAACAACAATGATCTATGTATCTGAACGACCCCCAGCATTATGGTGAATCATTAAAAAAGTGACAATACGGTGAATGACCCAAGTCGTTCCTTTTGTAATAATGGTTGCATTTGCACAACTTTTCTTCGTCTTTTGTTCTCTCTGCTGTCTTCTCACTTTATTTCTTGGTTCGTTAGGACTTTTTATTTTATTTTTTGTGCCCTTTGGTTAAATCTGGAATTTTAGCTTGCTTTTAGTTGCCAATCTGTCATGTTGTGTAGTTTAAGAAAGTACGTATGTATATATGGGGCAAGTTGACCCTTTGTATTAATCGTGTTCTTTATTGTCACATGCAGGAAGTCAATTTGAATGGAAATTTTATCACAAATTTGGATCCAGAGAGTTTTACCAATTTGAGGGATTTAACGGTAAGGCTTTATTTTAAGAAAGGATTTTGTGTATTTTGAATTCATCAAAATATATCCGATCAAATCTTTAATTAGGTTCTTCATTTGAGTAACAATCAAATCTCATTTGTGCCCGAGATTTTGTTCATCCGGAACTCTAAGCTTACTTACCTAGATTTTTCGCGGAATAAAATAAGGTAAAAAAATCCAATATGTACTGTGTATCCAATAAGTAAAGCCACGGGAAAGCCTGCCCTGCCATAGGGTGGAGTTTTCGCTTGTTAGTAGATTTTTTTAGCGATAGAAACGTTTCTCTGACAGGTATATACCTACACACTACGTGGCTCATACTATTGGATTTTAATGATTTTGTCACTTTGTAAGTTTACTTGTGAAATTGGGCAAATCTCTAAAGTCTAAATCTTAAATTAGGTCGCTTCCTAGAGATGCCCTGGTAGGAAGCAGCGTGGAAATTCTAAAGCTAGGAACAAACCAATTTGTCAATCTGCCGGTGGCCGCTTTGTCCCAGGTAATGTAACAAAATTAATTATTACTTACATAAATTTATTAAAATTATTATTATTACAAGAGACTTTATTCGCTTTAGTAATATATTGTGGTTTTCTGATTCTAAATTGGATTCATAAATCAATTGCATGTCAAAGCCATGAATTATTTTACTCCACACACATATATATGTACCTATATACTAATATTAGGAACATATTTTTTTGTTATGTTATATACATTTTGGTTTCGTTTTGCTGATTCCATTTTTTCCTCAGATTGGAAATCGATTAAGAAGACTGGACATTTCACACAACTCGCTTGAACACCTAGACAGCACAATGTTTGAACCTATTACTGGATTAATTCATCTCAATCTTTCCCATGTATGTAAATTTTAAAGTTCATTTCCGACATAAAAATATCACCAACGCCATGATCCTCTTAGAGCCAAAAATTTAAAGCGATTGTATCTAAGGTTTTTTTTTCAACAAGGAACATGATTTTGGTTTAAAAAATTCATTGAACATGGACATTCATGATTGGCTTACTCTGTTTTCCCAGAATCGTCTAACCATTCTGCCGGACAATGTCTTTGCCAATTTGGGTTCTCTCCGTGAGCTGGATTTGAGTAATCAATTGCTTCGTGCCAACTTTAAGGTAAGCAACCCTATTTAAACCTAAAATGAATAACTATCGGAAGCAAGATAATTAAGCTTTAAATATGGCTTGTAGAATAGATTACATAAATACGTATGTTCTTAACATTAAAGCTTATCAATTTGTAACGACTAAATAACGTCCGGAAGTAAATCGTCAACCATATACATAAATATAACCTAAGGTGACCATCTATTGTTTCATACAGTAAAAAAATTACATAACTCCGATTAACTCCGACACGCGTGATTACAGTCAGACAGATGGACAAACAATGTGATCACATTAACTACCTTCAACGAATAGATATTTTCTGACTTTTCTGTAGTTAATAACACATTAAACTCACAGAATAAGAAGGGAAATTTTTTTTTCCTTTTTTTCCTTTGAAGTCCATTTCTATTTACCTTCATCACGACCATGATCATCATAAAATTCCATGTATGCCGTCCAAGTCGATTTACATCTTTTTTTCAGTCAGGCAATACAGTAGAGGAGAAAAATCAAAGGATACTCTGAAAGTCACATAAGGAGAGAGACCCTCCATTTCTCCAGGGACCACTTCATTTGTCATGCTTTGTACACACACTTTGAATTTACCATATCGTCTCACTCCTCTCCTCCCTCGCATATAACCATACACACTTTTTGTTCAACTTTCTCTTTCCCAACAACCAAGTTTCCTTCCTTTTTCCATCCATCCAATTTCTCTTGATTCGATTCGCTCCTTCATAGCATCAAGAAAAAATAGTCGGCATTTTATTTTATTTTACTCCCCCACCGACACGACAAGGATGACTGATGGAATCAAGCAGACTTCCTGTCACATCACATCTTGTCGTTTTGCATACTGACTTGAGTTACTTTTTTGCGTTGCGTGTGTAAATTCTTCGTCTTCTTCTTACTTCCTTGTAACTACACCAAAAACTCTTTCCCAAATTAAATCAAAGGTCCATATATCTACAAGGGAAAAAAGACAGAGAAAGAAAGCTGCTCATGAAAGCAAATAAAAAGTCTATCGTTTTGTTTGAGTTACAACTTGAACAACTCGAAAAATTCTTGTTCTTACTGAAGGGACGAAACAACGAGAGGACTTTTACTCTTCATTCCTTTCACCGTCCTATCTCACTTTTTTTCTTTTTTGAAGCTGGAACACACACAAACACACACGCACGCTCATCATCATCATGGCCATAATATGCTATTATGCCACGCCACACACACACACAGGTGAAAACCCAGGGATCGTTCATACGTGACGTTATATATATAGATAATAATTTTTCTTATTCATGTACATAAAATGCTGGTGTTTTGAAATCCATTATGTATTCAAAGCTTATTCAGCAGGGCAGTATGGAAAAGCAATTCCCAATGGATGTGTATCCTGTTACCATCATGAACCTTTTGAAGTGCCTTACGGCTGCTACGTAAACAGTCAACAGAAAATGAGAAGAAATGTTTAAAATGCTTATTGCCATTATCACAAGTGTTGGTGTTGATAACCTTTTCATCTTTCTCTCTCTCTCTGACTCTCCACTCTCCCCTCTTCCTTTTTATTTTTAAAACCAACGAAAAACGTTTCAAGTTATTTGTCAGTAAAAAAGTGTATGTTTCTCTCTTTTTACTCTTATGCGTGGGTTAATTTTTAATGGTAAGTAAGCTAGCATTTTAAAAAGAAGCAAAGGGTAGTGAACTATAATCACACGACACATCACCACCACGCTATCATCGTCACTTTTTTTCTAAAGAAGCTTATTTTAGCTCGGAAATAAAAATGAAAGAAAAGTATTTAAAAATTCCCAAACACAACGGAAGACAACAGTGGCAAGGTATTAATACAAAAGTGATGAAAGAAATGTATCAAGAGAATACAAAAAACTAGCGATAGAACTAAATATAAACGACTTTTGCTGTATATCTGTTGACTATTTTGTTAATTTTTAATCTTATTAACATCAACATTCACATTATTATTGTGTAATGAAAATAAATATATATTCTGTCAAATATTCTCTACGTGCATTGTGCACTTGACTATGATAAAACTGCAGTATATGGTATGATGATGCACATTTGTTGAAATTGTTATAATAATATCTTGGGTATCTCTGGAGAGGAAGAGAGGGGTGTACCTTTCACTACACTTTTCAAGTTCATTCTCTCACTCTGTCTTGCAATATGGAAGAAAACAAAAGGAAAAAATAATGAAAAGGGATGTATCCAAGAAAGTAAAATAGGGGGAAAGAGGGGAAGGATGCAATTAGTTGAATTGGACTTTTGAAGAAGCACAAAGAAAAAAAAGAAATGCAAATATATTATGTTGCAGCATCATCACATTACATACATTCATCCAGAATTCAACGTAAAAAAGGAAGTAGAAAAGTGGCAAAAGGGGAAGTTTTAAAAAAATGGAGAAAGCCGAAAACATCAAAACTCTACTCATTCAACCAAAAATCATGCTAACAAAAAGAGTGAGAACACACAAGCAAATAATAATGACTTTTTTCTTTTAAAAAGAGGAAGAGGAAACTTTTGAGGAAAAAATAAATGACTTGTGAGAGTGTCTGCCTCTTTTGCATCCTCCTCCTGTCTGATGCTGCTGCTCCTGCTACTGCTGCGTGACTCTTAAGGTTTGAGACAGGGAAAGTGATGCGACGATGCTGTTGAATGCACTTTTCAAGTTTGTTACTCATTTAACCTTTGAGAGCGAACATATTTTATCCCAAAAAAAGTTGAAAGGGAATGTGTAATACACCCTAACTGCAGCAGTAGCAAGTAGTAGTAATCGTAATGGAGTGATATGTGGTATGTGTTATGCATGACATCCCAAGACGAATGGTGCAATAAATGAGAAGGAAAAAGAAATAAAAGGGGAGAATGAACATACATATATATTATAAGGTTAAGGTTTTGAGTGGAAGTAGCAAGCTTTTTTTTGTTTTTGCTTTGATCGACACTGGAAACAGAAGAGAAATATGAGCTTTATTGCAAACATTGCTTTATTTCTACATTCTTTAGCAGTTTTAAAAAGAGAGAGAGAAGAAGAAACAAAATGCGTTTTATATTGCAATGCAAAAAGGGTGGATTACAACACAACACACGAATCTTGTGGATGTGTAGTTACTTTTTTTTCTCGACTGTGCTTACTTGCATAATACATTAGATGAATATGCTATTTTAAATGGCATTTCAATGTTTCATATATAGGTATATGTTTTGCTTTGAAAGTGTGTGGTAGTGTTATATGGTGTGTGTGTGTTCAATGGAGAAAGTTTTTTTCGTTTTCTATTTTTTTCTTACTCTTTATATATTTTGTTCGGCGGTGGTGGTGGTGATGGAATCCCTACGGCCAAGTCAAGTAATGACTACACAAGGCGATCTCTGGTATCTAAGTATATAGGCATATTTTTTTACCTTTTACCTCCTGTTCCCCTGCAAAGCAAAGTTAAAGGTTACTCAAGCTGTGAAGAGAAGAAGAAGACCTCTGCGTTTTCCTTTTCTACTTCCGTTTTCCCTTTTTCTTCTTCTTTCGTCTTCTCTCTGCAATGCAGCAGCACAGGAGGGGCAGCAAAATAACACACACAGAGCTCCCAAGCTAAACAGCATGTAGCAATATACATACTAAAAAAGAAAGGTGATGGTGATGCTACGACTACTACTACTCAAGGAAAGAAAGGGAAAGGCCAGTAAATTTTTGATGAGTTCTGAATTAGTCTCCGGCGTTGTTGGAAATTCCTTTTGGGTTATTCTCTACTCTTCTGGTCGCCTCTGAATATTCCTTTTTTCCATACTCCCGGCACTAGTTCCTTCCACACAATCACCACTACTACCACCAGGTCAACTGCATGACATGACATGCCATATGGCTTTTTTTGGGTGAGTGAGTTTAGATAGCAAGTTAGAGGAGCCCACCCATATTCTTGTTTGGCGAGCGTAATAAAAAGTGGATGACGACCAAGATCATCTTTCTTGTTCTTCTGTATGTTCACTTAAGAAGCAGCAGCATGAGGAAGAGGAACATACTATCACGTTGGTTTTTAGAATGAATTTACCTATATAATTTTTAGTACTACCGCCACACATGTTTTATATACGATAATGTAAGTGCGCCACACAAACATAAATGCAGTAGCATCCCAAAAATTCGACTAGTAGCAATTTTATGTATTTCGAATGAATGCCTTGGAATGTCTTATGTCTCCACACTAAATACACACAGGCCCGGCTACTACTTTTTTTAAACCGGCGGAAGAGAAGAGGAGAAAGTGGTACATAATATGGTTTGTTCTAGTAGTGTAAAAGAAATAAGAAAACGACATTGTGGCATATAGGATGACGACCAAGATCATCTTTCTTGTTCTTCTGTATGTTCACTTAAGAAGCAGCAGCATGAGGAAGAGGAACATACTATCACGTTGGTTTTTAGAATGAATTTACCTAGGTATATAATTTTTAGTACTACACCACACATGTTTTATATACGATATGTAAGTGCGCCACGCAAACATAAATGCAGTAGCATCCCAAAAATTCGACTAGTAGCAATTTTATGTATTTGGAATGAATGCCTTGGAATGTCTTATGTCTCCACACTAAATACACACAGGCCAGGCTACTATTTTTTTTAAACCGGCGGAAGAGAAGAGGAGAAAGTGGTACATAATATGGTTTGTTCTAGTAGTGTAAAAGAAATAAGAAAACGACATTGTGGCATATGGCGGCATGAGGTACAGCAGCTGATCATATAATAAGGTTTAAGGAAATGTATAAGAAGAAAAGAGAGAAAGAGTGTAAGGGAGGGAGTATGTTGTGGTTGTTCTTCCCTACTTTTAAGAAACCCTTTTTTCTTCTTTTTACTCTTTTTACATTTCATTCAGCATTGTTAAAGAAAATAAGAGTTCATAAAAGACACGTTGTAAAAAAGTAAAAAAGTGCACACCACATGCAAAAAAAGTTGATACTTTGCTTGCCCGCGTGATCTGTGAGTTGAGTTAGTTGAATTGAGTATAAAAAGTAAAAGAAATCGAGCAAAGTAAGGGTTGTACACCATTTTTTAATAGAAATATTTGTAAGGAATATAAAGCAACATGATATTATATACAAAAGTTTACACTTTGCACAAGCACAAGTAGATGAGAAGTACTATGCTACAATTTTAAGGAATCTTTTACGTTTGTATGAAAAGATTTTTTATGCAAGTAACTGTTTTTTTAAGAAGAAGACCATAAAACCCTTACCCTTTTTCTTACCTGGGCTTTTTACAGAAAACAAAAATCATACAAGCACAGGGGAAAAAAGTTGGTCCTTTTCTCTAATGGCGAAAGTCTGGTTGTGACTAGTGTGTGTTGTGTTTATGTAAAAAAGTATGTACATTTTTAGATTTTTTTTGGTGTGGCGGGCACTGCGGATTCATCATTTTTAAATGTGGGCGCCTTTTAGCGTAAAAGAAGTAAGTATGAAGCGCACCACCAGCAGAATTACGCAGCCGGTGGTGTTGATGGTTTAGTTTGGTCGTCGTTGTTGTTGTTGGTGTTGCGGATGTTTGTTGTTTCTTTCTTTGGAAAAGTAGAAAAAAAGACCATCATGTTTCATTCATAAATCTACGTATAATATGTATGTAGTAAAATAAGGGAAAAGGGAAATAGTTTTTAAAGGGTTCTTTCGCTTGTTTTTATGGAAAAAGATGAACAGTTGGCGAGGACATGTAGCTGCTAACAAGCAGCATGTGTTCTGTGAAGTGAAGATGATGGACGGACAGAGAGTGTGTGTTTTGTGTAGTATTATTATTTTGTGCGTACTTTGTATTCATTTATGATGTTCTTGTGCACTTTATAAGTTTTTTTGTGTGTTTGTTGTTGTTCTTTTATAGGAACTCTTTCACTTTCTCCCGAAACTGAAACTTTTGCGTTTGTCCAACTGCGGGATTCGTGTTCTGCCCATGTTGCCACTTCCTCATCTGATTTCCCTGAATCTCGAAAGGAATGGGATGGAGGAGATCAAAAGTTGGAGCTCTTTGACGAGACTCAGAGTGCTAGAATTGTCTGATAATGAGCTTAACCAACTCCCTAGCTGGACCCCGCTTGCCAATTTGGTCACGCTTCGCATTTCGAGAAATCCACTGAGGAGGTATGTTGGCTGGCGTACATGCTCATTTTCATTCGTGATCGTATGATGTCGAAATTTTTTTTCAGAATATTTTATTTCATCTCTTTTTTGGGGATTTTTTTCTCTCGTTATTTTAGTCTGACCAAAGACACATTCCATGGGTTATGGAAATTGGAAGAATTAGAGATTTTGCATTTAGGGAGAATGGACCGTTTTGATTCTGATGTCCTTTCCGGCCTCGTTAATTTACGGAGATTAGCTTTAGAGACGTATCCCAACATTGAAAAGTACCGGTATCGCTTAGGTAAGTATGCAGTATACATGTCATCATCATCATCATCGTACATAAAGTTTAACAGAGCTCGCCAATTTCTTGCATAAAAAGAGAGAAAATACATAAAATAGAATGGAAATTTGATAAGAGGCTCGTGTTATTATCGGCAAAAAGGGAACAAAAGGTGTATTGTCATTTTATTTTAGCATTCTGTGTTACACGAGAAGTTTAAGAAGGTGTTGATGTTGGCAATGCTACGTACGTGACAGCAAAGCAGTAAAATTGTAAAGAAGGGGTCCCTTGCCTAATCTAATTTTTTTTTCTCTGGAGACACCATTCAATTTGCATGAGAACAGAAGAAGTATACTGAACAGAAAGAGAGCAGAATAAAGAAAAGAAAATTTTAAACTTATGTTGCTTCTTTGTCCTTCGTTTGCTTTTATTCTCGTTTTTCAACACGGAGAATCGATTCTTCAGAGATAAATTTAAAATGAGCTCAGTTGAATTCACGTCGCTTTGCATTACACACTTAATATTGCAGAAAAGGGTACTTGTAAGGGGAAAAAAGGAAAAGAAGACGAAGAAAAAAAGATGTGTTGTTATGTGTGTATGTGAAATGGAGTGTTTTTTGTATCGATCGTATCAAGTGCCAAATGTGTACTCACATATCTACACAGACAAAAGCTACTCTTCCGTTGAAATCCAACAGTCTAGATATACCAACCAAGATTATTTATATTTTCTACTCTATCTTTGCACGAGTAATGCATATATCTTCCCACTATGCATCTATAAATGCTTTCTATTTTATATTTTTTCTCTGAAAAGGCGCTGTTCTGTCAGGAATAGCTCATTTGGAAGAACTATTCATAGAAATTAAAGAGGCCCAATTGTCAGGTTGGTGAATTTTACCGCGAACCATTTACCATTGATTATTTAGCATTTTAATGATTTACCATTATAATAAACTATACAGATCAACTTCAGGGTGGAATCCTCCCGAAACTAAGAAAGCTTTCCATTTCCGGATCCAACCTGAAAAAGATAGAGCCTGGTGCACTTGACGGACTGCAAAACTGTTTGCATATGGATCTCACAATCAGTGGTACTAGTGTGGAGGACATTCCTCCACGGATTTTTGAGTTGTTGCAAAATGCCGAATGGGCACGGTTTGATATCAGCGGGAATAGACTGAGTGGACTCGACTCTTCATTGTTGTATCCTAACAGGAGTGTGTGGTTCAGCAAAGGGACCAGATTGCTACAAGGTAAGTAAATACAAAAAAGTTTTCTTTGCAAGTTTCTATTTCTCTTGCTAAAAAAATGACACGCGATTCAGGCCAATAACGAAAAACATGTATACTACCTAGGAACCTATTCTCTGCCCTCTCTTCCATTTAAAGTATTACTTACATGAAGACCTGTTTCATCGGCTTGATTTTTTCCCTTCTTTGTGCATCGTAGATTACGTTCATACTTGCCTTGGGAGCAGCATAACGGTATAGTATATTGGCAAATCGTAAAACTTGTCGAGTTCATTTTTCATTACACTAATGGACTTTTACTGAACTGTAGACTTCATCATCATCATCATCATCATCACTAGCGAGTTTTGTTAGGACAGCGAAATCCAGGGTAAATGCATGTAATGTATAATGATGAACACTAGAACAGAGGCCATTTCAATGCAAAAGCAAATATCTTGAGGTCCTCATATTATATTGAACCCCAAATATACTGCTGTTATGCTGCAGCATAGTGCAATATATATTATTATTGGCTGGTGGTGTTGCAATGCCATGTTTTTTCTGTGCTGTGTTTCCTCTTAGCACTGAAAGCTATTTTTACTAATTTATCATTGCAATGAACAATGCGCTGCTGCTGGTCGAGTTGAATATATGTTTTGTTT